>CM021775.1:16132213-16214910 GCA_011076525.1 Nettapus auritus
AATCTTCTGGATGCTTCCCACCACAACCCTGGAGAAGGCAAATACTTGCAGCATGGTGGGGCTGACATAATTAATGGCTCCTGGGTTTCTGTGGTGTGGTTCTCCACACTTTGAGCACTTCTCAAGCATTCCCACTCTGAATCAATTTGGGCGGATTTGTGGTCAGACCACTAACAGTGGCCTTTGAAAGGGTTCCTTGAAATCGGGGGCTCAGCACTGTGCTGGCTGTTCTTCAGTCTTTAGGCAATGCAAGCCTGACGCCTGATGCCCAGGATCTAATGTGCAGTCTGCTCTGTGTTCATATTTAAGGACAAATGTGCAGACAGGGAACAGTGAAATGACTTGTTTTTTAGCTAGCTATCACATATGGCTGTTCAGTTTTTGTGTGAGGTCTTTGCACAGAGATCTAAGACTTGTTTTCCAAAACTCACCAGCTGAGAATATGATGGCAGTTCTTATTAGGAAACAAACACAGCTCTATTTATACAGAAAAGCTGTCTGTTCGTTAATGATCTTATGTAGGTAATAGCTAGCAGTAGTGATGGTAATTTATTGCTTGGAACACATTTACCCAACATACTTGTATTTATTTTCAGAGAAGATGACATATACTGACTTGTTCAATACAGCTATAAAGAAATATCTGTTGTGTTTTACAGAACAACTGTCTTTATTCACTCTTCTCCTTTGTCCCTTGAGCTTTAGAGTATGACTATTTAATTAAAGATTGAATGAGAGACCAAGTTTAATTTTTTTCTAAACAATAAACTCCAACATATTCAACAATGTCTCATGCCTTCCTGGCATTTTGACGTACGCCTGCAGCAGAGAGTCTATTGAATTTGGTATGTGACTAAAATCTAACAAAGAACACTGTCTACTGAACTCTAAATCTGCTTGGTTAAATCATTCAATGTGCTGTACAAGTTGTACAGCTGAAACTGAAAATAAGCAGAGCCCTTACAAAACACAGCCAAGAAGAAGCTTGGCTAAAATTCTCTAGACATGAGTTAAAAGCTTTGGGGTAGTTTTGACAGGACAAAAACAAACTGAAGTTGTTACTTTATATGAATTCATCTTTCTTTTCGTTTTTACTTTCCACTGCTTAAATTAAAACTGGGAGAAATATGTTTTGTTGGATGCTTGCAACCGATTTCCACAGTAGTTGTAATCTTGGTAAGTACATTATTGTAGTAAGAACCTTGTCTGAGTGAGACATGGAATTGGCCCAGTATTGACATCTACGCAGTTAGACAATAAATCTTTATTGTGCAAGGTATAAATAAATAAAAGGGAAAAAAAAAGGAAAAAGAAAGAAAGTTCTTTACTGAAAAAATAAATAAATATATATATATTTTTTTTGCACCTCCAGTACATCTGTCTGAATGTACTTTGCAGGGAACGCATTTCCATACACTGACACAATGTAAATAATACATAAAATGACAATAAGATTGTATGTTATCACATTTAAATAGTAAAAAAAGAAAATAGGAAGAAACATCCACTGAACTTTAAGAGATCTATAAAGACTGCAGTTCATGCTAGGTAGGGCCTAAAGGAATTGGAAGCAAAGAAACAAATACAAAAGGAGATGAATCTTCTAGTAACATGGTGAAACACTTTGTTATAAATCCTGAGCTAAGGATTCTTCTTTAGTCAAACTCTGTTGGAGTCAGTCATTGGAAATAAAAGGTGAGGACATTTATGAGCTGTTTAATATGATAATCTGAAGCCATGTTAAACCTAAATGACCTGTTCCACATAGAGATCGCACCCTGAATTATTTTGGGGCAGTTATAACGAAAATAGCAGGTGTCGTACTGCTTTTTGGTCAATTACCATAGTTAATGAATGAAGCAATTTTTTGATTACAATTTAATTGCCCAAGATTGTTCTGCTCACTTTCAGCATCTGTTTTTCTGCAAGGGCCTACTTTTGAACACCCCCTCCTTCTTTCTTTTTCTTTTTTTTGTTTTGTTTTGTTTTGTTTTGCAAGTAGGTCATCTAGAGCACAAATTGTTTGCTCCAGCACAGTGCATATGAGCCCAGAGGTCAGTGGCTGCATTTTCCATGTTTCAGGCTGAAACTATTATATCCACCTTAGAGCTGAAGTCTTCCCACCTCCTCACTTTTGCCAAAGCCATGTTTCTCAGAAGTGTTTCTTTTCACCAAGGACCATGACTGTGATGGGACATGGGATTAATAGAAGTATGATCTGTGGTTTCTGGCATTTACCTTAACCAGAAAAGAAGTTTCCTCTTAAGATTTTTTTTTTTTTTTTTTTTTTTTTCCAGAATAACTTTCCTCACCACTGTCTCTGCTGCTGCACCCTATCTGAAATGCTGAAGCAGAGCTATGAGCCTGAGGGTTCCCAACCAGTTGTGACCCATCCCAAACCCAAGGAACCTAGAACTTAAAACAGGACACCTGAATACCACAAGAGTGCTTCACTGTCTTGTGTAGCCTTGACATATGCATTGCAAAGTATTCTTTTGGCTCACTGTGCAGTAAATACCTGTGGTACAGCGTTGCACTCCTGTGAAGAGAAGGCATCAGCTTGATAAATGAATTATTGAGTAAAACTATGATGAGACTAGATAATCACAGTGATCCCTTCTGGCCTTAAAATCTATTATCTTAATTCTCACTTACCCTGAGGCTGTTTTACCCCCCTCTAGCTGTATAAATGGACCTTAAGGTTTGAATATTTATATCCCCTTTGAGGTATCTTTATGTTGCCAGAGTGATGCCTCGGTAACCTTTGTGTGAATGAGAATGAGGAGCTCCCCGGCCCTGGATTGCCAGGGTGGAAGATGGCTCAGGGGCTGGGGTTCTGCTCATTTCTGTGATTTTCCTTGTATGATCAATACATGTAGACTGTTTGGGAGTCCTTGTTTTAATATTTTATTAACATCGATTCACTTTGCTTATGCCTTTTGTGCTGAGGATTGACTAATTACTGACATGAGCCGATCCACCTGCGCTTGGCTAAAATCAAGGTGTACACATTTCTCAGGTGTTATATGAAATAGTACCAACCTGAGAAGTGAAGTCATAGAGTAACACTAAACTGGTAAGGGCTATAAGCTTGGAAATGAGTCCCAGTGACCCAGAGCTGGACATCAGTCAGCATCAGAGGACCATGTGCTGGGAGGTTGTTCCCAGTGCCTAGAAGTCTGTCCAGTTCAATCAAGGCTGCAGTACATAGTGAGGCTTATGTAACAGTAATCTGGCCCTTGTGTGATGGAAACCACACTTCACAGTGACTGACAGTAGTGGAATATATGACTCCGTAGTGCTAGTGACTCAGCTGGTGCACCAGGAGCTTGCTATGAAGGTAGAACAGCTTGATCCAGTGACTACTTTTTAATGGCATCGTGACTGCGTCGCCAAGGTTGGGTTTTCTGCATTAGACCTTGCAGCAGGATGGCCCTGATGAGCAGCACAAGCGTGCACGCTCTAGTCACAGCTTGGTGGTGTAAACGTGGTCTAATAATGAACAAAAATTCATGGTAGGTACTTGGTTTAGAAGAACATCTGCTCACTAATCTGTTTTTAAACTGTGTAGTGGCTCTTCCCCATAAGGTTTTCACTTGGATGAAAAGATAGTAAAGGAGGGAAAAAACAAAAGAAAACACAAAAGAGAACTTCAGATGCTCCAGATTCCTGCTGGATAAACACTGGCATTCATTGCTTCCTGGAGCACAGCACACTGCTCCCTGCATGGAGCCCTTCACACAGTTAAAGTTGACTCAAATGCCTCCTACAGAGAGGGGCTCTTTTTCTTTCGTTGGGTATTGAATGCAACGTTACAAGCCATGACTTATGGTGGGAGAAAAGCAGACACCCGAGGACAGATTCCTCTGTTGCATAATTCCACAGCTGAGAAATGTGCCAGGGAATGCAGAATTATGACCGAGACTTTTCCAGCTTTCCTCCTTGTTGTCTTCATGGCCCAGCAGAAAATTGTGACAGCTGTAAGTGAGGAAAAATGGAGCTTTATTGCTTTCCGGACTAGTCAGATGGCCCTTCTACAATTGTTGAAAGAAGTGAGAACTGGTCCTCTTAATGGATCTACAGCAAATCCCTTGACTTGGTCAGCCTATCTATAGTGATTGTTCTTCTAGCCCAGAAGTGCTCCCTGGGGCTCTCTGTAAATGCCTACAGCATCTTCCCACTTGCAAATCAACAGCTGCCGTGCCTTGCTGCAGAAGACCATTGCTATGCCTTGTCAGTGCAAGTGAAAACAAATGGGACAAGCTAAACCTAAAACTACATGTCTGGTAAAGCACCAATCCTTTTTAACCCAACAGGCAGAACTTGTTCAAAGCCAACAGCAGGGAATAACTTCTGTTGATGTTATTAAATTATTATTTTGAAATATGAGAACTGCCAGCAAGACCTTGCCAGGGCATGTGCCCATGGTGCTCCCTCCAGTCCCCCTGCCCAGGACTGCTGGGGAAAGTGTTTGCAGTGTATTCTGGCCACCTTGCTTTGGAGACTGGTGCTGGGTCCATGCTGTCCCTTCCCAAAGCAGGGTGCAGGGCTCGGCAGACCAGGAGTATCGGTCGTGGCAGCACCCACTTCTGCTGCACAAGCACCTTAATGAAATGGTGGGCTTCTTCGAGCTTATTGCTTTGGGTTACACCGTCAACTCCTACTATGCTGCATGGTGCCCTGACGTGGTGTAACTTGGGGGACCTTGATGTGGGATGATGTTACATGATGAACTGTGTGAGAAAAGCCAACTTGGCCTCTCCTGGCATTGACCACTTGCTGCCGATTTCCACTGCGGTGACACAGGTTGGTTTTTGGATGGCAAGCAGCAGCATGGGTGTTTGGAAGAACCAGGAAATTTTCATTAAGCAATTCTAAATCTCATTAGCAAATTTTCATAAAGTAGTAACACAGGGGCAATATTAGCCTTATTAATCCAATATGAGAGTCGCTCTCATGATAAAGTGCCAATAAAAGTCTTTAATTTTGTACGGGCTAGCAGCACATTCACTGGTGTGCCCTTAGTGATGGGATGCAGCATTCTGTTCTCACAGAATCAGTTCAAAGCTTTGGAGTACAGGGGATGAACATGAAGGCCATGGGCCTTGCTGGCAGACCAGGGAATCAGGGCTGTGGGGCTTTCTGGGCTCTGCCAGTCTTCAATCTGAAGAGAAAAATGGGCTACCACCTATTTCTGATTTCATCTTCAGATTTTAAAGCTTTTTATAAGGAGATATATTATGAAATAATCCCAAACATTTGTACATTTTGCAAGCTACTGGTTTTCCTCTTGCTCAATTGCTTTGCTTGTGGTATAAAACATGTTCTGTAGGCTGCAATGCACAAGCCCAGCTGAAATGGGAAGCCTTGCCTGGACAGACAGTGGGTTGCTGGAGTAGAGGGACTGCATGTGGGGCAGCTCTCTCCCTGCCCATGTCTCACCACTGGCCCTGTCCCAGTGGGTCACAGCAAGGGATCCAGCCCTGCCAGCAAGGATCTGAACCCTCTGCCACTTTGTGTTTCTCCCCGTACTGATATCCTGCCATAAAGTCAAGCTCGTGTATAAGCAGACACCTTGAGGAAGGTATACAATGAACAGTATTCGAGGCTCCAACCCGCATCCTGCCCATGTACAGAGCATCAGCTGGTGCCAAGGCAGGGTTTTCTTTTTTATTTTCTTTTTAAAACCCAACTGCTGCAGTCATTAATTCCAGTGGTAGATATTGCTGTGGAGGAGGACTGGTTAAATCCCAGCAAATTTAATTAGGTGCTGGTTTTTCTTCACTGTTTCATCAATTAGTGCAAGCACATACTGGTTTGTAAAACAATCAGTAGGGTGGGGTTTTAATCACTTAAGAACATTATTTATCCCATGGTCAGCCAGGTGGCTTGTGTTTATAAAAGGGACTTGAAAGCTGTAGGACTGCTTCTATAGAGTAGCGTGGCTGGTTCACCATGTGTCATGTAAGTAATGCTGCTCACGTGAGGACATGCTCGGCAGTTTTGTCAAGAGATGTAGATAAATGCTTCCTAGAAGTAATCAGATTCTTTAGTTTTGTTCTGCATAAAGAGTTTCCAACTTTAAAGACTCTTTTCATGAACGGGAAAATATGAAATCAATTCCATTTATCTGAATGAATCTTTCAGCAAGCTCTGGATTTAGTGTGGGGGCACTGCAGGCAAAATGTAAAAAATGCAGTAGCATAAAAATGATTAAAACATGATGAGCAAGGTTATAGAGATAAAAAATGAGATGGAAGGAGTTGGAGAAGTGAAAACAAGAAATCTGTTTGATACTAAAGGGTTTGTCTATTTTTCATGTTTACTTCTGTGTTCATAATTTCGTCTCAATCATCAATCATTGTCAATTTGAAAAAGTACTATACTTAGGGTCATTTATCCAGGGCTATTGGAGGCTAAAATTATGCAGTTTCAGTCAAATATACATGAATAAAGACTGTCATTTCTGATTAATGGCATGTGACTTCAGTGTCTTACAGAATCATCTTGCCATCCAAGCTTTACAAAAAGGTTATTATGTAAGGCCTTTCCCATAATATTTCTACTTTTCCTCTAAGAACACTGAAAAAGCCATTTTGTTCATGTTAAAATCAGTGTTGATATCCCTTATTATTCTGGCAGTAATTGTTCCTCAGGCTTTGAGATTTATGCCAGTGTAAGTGTATTTTTGTGGGGCTTTAAATTACATTACTGAGGATGGTCACCAAGCTTGTGGTGTTTCAGAGTTTGCTTTTTATTTTAGTTGTGAGAGCTTGGTCTCTTGTTTGAAAACAACAACAAAAAAATCCCTATAAGACACTGAATTCATGTAATGTGTTAAAAACATTACGTTACGTTACAATGCATGTAACATTTTCATGTTAATTGCTGTTTTTCATGATTCACCGTTTCCTTCAATCCCCTGTGCCTACTGCTGCCCTTGCATGTGTTCATCTAAGAGAGGAGCAGGATTTATAGTTTAGAAGCTTGAAGGAAATGTCACAAAGGTGCAGAAACCAGGGGAAGAAGGGGCAAAGTGCTCACGCCAGGGTTGCAAGTGCCTATGCCCAGGTGGCTGTGTGTGTGTGTTGGAGTTGCAGGGAGCACCTTGAGGTGCTGAGCACAGTGTATGGGCTGCTGCAGCCTCTCAGCTCCCTCCTGCTTTGTGAGAGAACTGCGTGTAGCAGCCATCGTACCAGCTCCCTCATTTCCAAGCAGTTTGTGCACTGTAAGACAGACCATCCCTCTCACAGGAGAGCTCTGCTTTGAAGGAAAAGAAGGGGAGCTTCTCTTTGCTGTTTTGCTTCCCATAGCTCATGGCAGGAGAAGGGTTTATGGTTGTGCTGGTGGCCCTGAAGTCTCCAGGCACCCCCAGACGATGCTGCAGGGATTCCTCTGTACTGCTGCATTGCTCTGGGGCTCCTTCTTCAGCTCCTCCTGTTCCTGTGAGTAGCATTAGTGACTGCAGCCCTCCAAACTCCCAGTCCTGGAGCAGCTGTGATAATGGTCAGGATGCAGTTGTATTTATTAGACATTGAAATCTCTTGATTTTTCATGGTGCTGTCGCTGGTAACAAGTGCTGCTACATCAAAATATATAAGGGCTTCTTTTTTATTCCTTGAGTGCTGTTAGCAAGATGTGCTTCTTCACTTGGGAAGCCAGAGACCAGGGGAAGGCTGGGTGCAGGACAGAGGGAGTACCACAGGGCACTGAGGTGCCTACTCTCTCCCCTTGCCCATGCAGCTGAGCACCCTTTAGAATTAGCTTTTGTGCTCCCTGGTCCTCAGAGGAAAAAGTCCACTGAGCAAATATTCCTGTCCAGCACCCTCCCCTTGCCCTTCTTTTCTCTCTATACCCTGACAGAGATGACTCGATACCAGCCAGTGGTATGATCCCAGGTGCTCTGCGTTTGGACTTGCATCTTCTAGAAGAATATTCTGGTCTTAAGCCTCCAGTATCAAAGCCCAGCAGAGCCTGCAGGGAGGAGGCTCATAGGGCCCCTGATTGTGCTGTTGCCCCAGCTGCAAACCCTGCCCTGGGAGCCCAGGCTGCCCCCGTGTCAGACCTGCTGCTTGCTACCTGCTTGTGCGCACAGCAATAAAAACTGGCTTGGGATAATCCAGTAGAAAGGCCTAACAGCCAGGTGAATCAATATTTATCATATCATGGCTGAACAGAGCTATTGGCCCAGGTTTTTCCCTTGAAAATCTCCTATTTTTTAATACTTATTGCACTTTTCACTGTGGTTTATAAGACTGGAATTTGTAATTCATGTGAATTCCATGTGTCAAATACAAGGAATGACAAAAGCAGGGATTATAAAAATAACTAATGTGGAAAATAATAAAAATTCTCTTTAAGACAAAATTATAGCTCTCAAGAAGATCTCTTGCCATCTGAGTGAGATGTTATGGGAACTTGTTCATCTAGGTCCTATAGCATGTCAGTCTATGATACGTTGCTCTGCTGGTACATGTCTGTATCTAACTGTATAAGTGGACATGTGTTTCAGGAGATGGGCTGTGTGGTAACTGCCTTGAGAGTTTGGATGCTGTCAACACAAATTTATGATTTCCTTGCAAATTAGCCTATGTGATGTACATAGAATCACCACTTATTAATACACATATACCTATATTAATATTTGAAATGTGTGTGCATGCACATACAAAATGTCTATTATGTGCATTAGCGTTAAATTACAAGTGGTATTAATGCACGAATTTACCTACTGGGAAAAAAAGGAAGTGCTTTAAATGTGAAGGTTCTTGCTAGAAAAACAGATTACACAAAGGAAGAGAAAATAAAAACAAGGGGGGAAGGAGGAAGAAAACAGATCACAGGGCAAGGGGAAAAGATCTTGGTGATCAATAGACAACAATGGTAAGAGCAGAAGGAATGTGCAAAACCTCCTATTTGCATTGCATAGTGCCACATTGTCCTATTTTATGTGACTTTTTTTCTCTGCAAATCAAATGTTATCCAGAATCATGGCATGATATAGTTGAACTATCTCTCATCCATTATGTTTAAAGACCACAGCACAGGGCATCTGTAATATAAGACTGTACATATTTCTTGTGGTTCTGATACTATTAAAGCTACTTAAGTGTCATGACGTGTTTATTTATGAGATCATCAAAACCACTTAATAACTTTCTCTTGGTTACTTGTTTACATCTGTGTAATACAGAGCCAGATTGTGCAGCCCACAGTCACATCAGTGAGCACTTAGTCATGCAAGTTGTGCCACTGACATAAGGGTTTCCCAATCTGGCCCATAATGTATCAAAATACATGAGGCCAAGATCTTATCACTTACAATCATGTAAATCTGGCTTTAATCCATTTAAGCTCTGAGTTAGGTACCTAGATATAAATCAGTGAAATTTCATTGGCTTCAGTATTTGATTCACTGGAGCTATTCTGATTTACGCTGAGAAGATCAGGCCCATTAGATTTGCAATTTAGAAATGCACTTGCTCTGCTGCATGTATAAACGTTAGGATAGCTGAAATTAACATCGCCACAAAAAAGATTATTTTCAATATTAGCTATTTAAAATATCTCTTTGCACAATATAAACAAAGAATTGTGTTAGAGTTAGAAGCAAGAAGGTTTAAGAGTCACATATGTTTTAACCTTTACATTGGCTATGAGTACATCAGTTCCTACAAGATGAACTGCATTATAAAGTAAATAGATCTGCTTTAAAGAAAGGTCAGGACACATGTTCTGCTAAAATCTAATTTCAGTCTATTGCCCTATAACCTACTGCTCTCTGGAATACAACAGATATAATAGTAAAGAGACTGCATTTAATTATCTGTGATATAAAGCCTTGTTATGCCCCTGAGAATATTCACAAGAATAATAGAAGGTATTCTCAAAATACTGTGTTTACTTCTGTATAATGATTGCATTCTGTTTTAACTGTCTTTCCTGCTTTCTGAAAATATTATTCTAGCACCCCTTGCATTCTTAATCCAATATTCTATTACTTTTATGCCCTGAAAGAGTGGATTGTTTTACAGAACCAAGCAAACTGCTTTGCATGCTATTAGCTGGTGGTAGGTTTCTGGGAGCTTATTAAGAGCAAGCGTTGCTCATCATATCTATGCATTAATTGTTTGCCGCTGCCTCTTTTAAAGAGGAATTACATTAGGATTCAGCAACTCAATAATAACATTATTTTTGCTTGATAAAATCCAGAACTTTAAACTGAAGGGTACTTGCCACAATCTCAGTGTTAGCCTGACAGAGAAACAACTAATGATAATGTGTAGACTTAAATAAAAGACTAATTAAGATAGGCTCAGTCATGTCACTAATGTGCATGCAGTACTAAATCAACATGTCATTTAGAAAGGAGATAGATGGTAAGTTAGCTTTTAATGGCAATCATTCAAGCACCTGCCTGAAATATTTAAACAATTTTTGGGACATGAGACAAACACCTGTCTAGGGCTCACATCTAAATGTGTAAATTTTTGTCTTGTGTCTGACACAGCATATATCACAGGAAACAGGGATGTACAAGCTATATTCTGAACTGACATCAACTGGCCTAATTACTGAAGAAATTAGAGCAACTCCCCCAAAGTACAATATGTGAGAATCAGGCCTGAACTAACTGTAGCAATCCATCTCACCACGTTCCCAGGCAGGGCTGTACTGGAGGATGTACAGAAAGTAAGCTCGACCTCAGAATTAACATGTTAGCAGAGTTTAAAGGGCTTCAACTTGACTTTTGCAGATAAGAAAGGATCAGTTCCCTATAGTTTGGCTCCAGAAAATGACCAGGCTGACTGCATTCATAGCGCACACTTCCACTTTTGCCCTTTGTTCATCACTAACTCATCTTGAGATGACTTTTCAGTACATAGGTGAATTGAAACTTCATTTATTTATAAATATACTTCCCTGGAGTCTTTTCTGTGGAAGCCAGCAATGGTCATTTAATGTAGTATTTTGTCATCATTTGGAACTTGTCCTCCACGTTCAAGTCCAGGGTGTTCTGTGAAGAGAAGGAAAATGATGGGAAAGGAAGAGAAGAAAGAAGGGAAGAAAAAAGATGGCTCCTAAAGCTGTCCCAGGAAAATGAAGAACGTGATTTTGTATACCTGTGAGTAACTTGGGAAAAGGATTGGAAATGCCTACAGAAATGTTGCACAAATTATATGAAATTCTTTCCCTATGAAACTTTTCACTGTGTTACTGTCTCATTGGAACATGGTGCTTTGGTGTAGTTTATGGCAGAAGCTCATGCAAAGGAGCCCTTTGCCTTTGCTACCATTGTGCAGATAGCCGATGTTAGATCCATTAAATTTCTTTCTCCTGGAGAGAAAAGCAACTGGAGCACTTGGAAAGTCGTGCAGGAACCCAAACGACTAAGTATTTTGCTACAGGCTCTGCCAGGCAAATGGTGATGAGTTTGATAGCTCTCTTACAACCTTTCTAGCCATAGAAAAAAAAAAAAAAAATCACAAAATAGTAAATACTGACCTTACATCAACTGTTTCAGCCTTGCTGCCTTTGACAGCTTTGATAGCTGCCTTTGATAGCTTATTGAATTCCTGGCCAAATCTCCAGAAGAACTTTATGCTTGGTGAAATGCTGTACTACACAATGAGCTACTGGCCCACTTAAGTTTTTAAAAAAATTTTGGGGATCACCATGTGATCACCAGCCTGGCACTGCTCTAACATGACTCCTTTGTGGAGCAAGAGGGATTTGATGTCCCAGGGAGGGGGGGCTCTGAGTGACAGTCTCCCCTCCCCCCCCTTCCTCCCCCCTACATACGCTTGTGGGCATTCTCTTGTTTTGCTTGGTAAGTCCATAAAGCTGTTGCAATCTGATGCACTCTAGACATATAAAAGATGTTAAGACATATGACTCTACTGGTGAAGTTGGTTTAATCATACCCAGAGGAGAACAATCAATTCCACCTAGAAGCAAGAAAAATGCCTCTAATTCTCCTTTAGGGAGCATCTCTATAACTAACTTTCCTATTTCAGAGCAATGAGACCCAGAAGTCTCTGCAGAGACTCATGGTTTTACTGTTCCAAGTTTTCTTAGAAACCTTAATGCTTCTACTCAGGAGAGTTCCTTCTGGGACACAAAAATACAGATCCCTAGGACCTATCTTCTGTTTCTTGAAAAATTAATAGTAATTACCAAGAATGATTAGCAGGTTCAGTGCTTATTAGTCATCTTAAAATTCTGAAACATTTGTTTTTTCTTCCATTGTAATGGATCATTTTAATTTTCCTTCTTTGTCTGTAATAAAAATTGACGTTAAAAGATGCCTGAGGCAGTGTAATGAGAAAATGAAATTAGTTTTTCAGTTGACTGGTCAAAAGCATTTTATACATGATAATAAACAGTTTATTTTACTCTTTTGCTTATGACATAATAAATGATAAAAACATTTTATTGAAATAGATATTGCCACTTTGCTACAGAGAACTCAAGCTGGGATCTTTTCCAGTCATGAGGTCATGTAACTCTGAGGAATGTTTGCTTTCTTCATATGTTTTTCTCACTCTTTTTGGGTTCTTTGCAACAGTGGATCTCCAGACTGAATCAAAATTTTTACTTTTTTTTTTTTTTTCCTCCCTTCTTAAAGTACTTTCTTGGAAACATAAGGTCAATTAAGCTGTGTAAACTAGGAACAAATCTGTGTCAAGGCATTTCTGAAGAGATGCTCAGAATGTATATTATATCCTTAAAGCCAAACTAAACCCTGTATTTAAAGCAAATCATGCTGTTTCATACATTCAGCATGGGTGTGAGCCTGAACAGGAGCAGCCAAGAAATCCCACTGTGATGGATGAGCCTGTTTCTTCCCCTCTGCCTTTATGTTTGGGTAAAATCTGTGATTGTCTATGTTTTGCATAAATTTGTTATTTTCAAACTATCTACTGATTTCTGATTTCACATTGGAAATGTTTGCTGATAAGGGGAAAAAAAAAGGATGCTCAGATGGTTATTCTGAAGAACTGTTCAGGATTCAGGGAAAGTCTATAACCACTTAGATTTGCCTGGTTTCAGTTACCTACCCCTGCATTCATGTTTTGTTTGAATTTTGAAAACAGTTTCTTCACAGAAGCTCTTTATGAAGTGAACATATGAGACTCTGGATTGTTTAGATTGGTTTAGATTGATTATAGCAGCTTCTTCAAAGCAAGAAATCAAAATAGGCTAGTGGTGAGATGAACACATAACACATTGATAAATGTAGTTACATATATGAACTGGGCAAGAAAAGGAGAATAGTGGAGATTCTTACATATGATTCTTACAGTTCTTGACAGCTCAAACTCCCACATGCTTGACTAGTTCAATACTGGATTAGTGTGATGCCTGCTTGGCGGATCCTGTGGGGCATAGACTCAGCAAGAAACACATCATTCAGGATTTTGGGGACAGCTTGTAAACTATCCAACACTACTGGCAATCCCATTCCAATCAAAGTCAAACTGGAAGATGGAACAAGGGAGGAAAAGAGAAGCTCTCTTAAATTATGGGAGAATAAATATATTCTAAATCAAGTTTAGTCCATTTCTCTAGAACAGTGCTACTGAAAGATTGCTTAGTAAAATAATATGAACTGTATTGAGCAAGCTATAACATGCTTAATTATGAAAGCAAGAAGGAAAATCAGAATGGATGTGTAAGGACTGGACTGAAATTGTGATTATTTTTGCTGAAGCCCATGACAAAACTGACATTTATCTTTAGTAAAGCCAGGGCATTAGCTATTAACATCAGGGCCTGATTTTTTTCTGTGCTTAGAGGAAAGGAATATATACAAGTACATACACAACTTGTAAATGGCAGACAGTTGTGTTATTTCCTTTTGGTGCAGAAAACACATTGGTTTTAGTAGTGTTATTCCTAATGTTCCTCTTAACATGTCTATAGTACCACTTTTATTATCTGTTAATTAGTTTTCACTGGAATAATCAGGGTATAAGAGCAAAGAACCTGTGTGCATAATCCTACTTGTGGAAACCCTCCCATTGATAGTGCTAGGGCTGCTCATGAAAGTGAGCAGTGTTTTTGGTAAGAGGTTAAGGTAAGGAATGTCATAACTGTATGAGTGAAGGTTTAAAACATAATATAGGTGTCAGTATGATCAGCAGAGACCTGACACTATAAGGCTCACATAACCAGCAAACCAAACCAAGACATCCAGCAACAGCTGAACACAAAAACTTAAATGAAGCATGACACAAGTTTATAGTGGAAAGATCCCTGAAGTGGTCACCTGGTCCAGTTATAAGGGCAGACACATAAGGCCAAGGGTTTAGTTTTTTTTTTTCCCTCAGATGTTTTTGAATCTGTCCACAAAAGCATTGGCAGGGAGAGCCATTGCATGTTACTCTCCTTAAGAGACTAATTTTCCTTCTTGGAGTGAGTGGAATTTAAACCCAGCTGAGATGCCACATTTCAGCAGGATATAATAAGGAATATTAAAGAGCGGAAATGATTAACAAGACACAGTAATCTGTCCATTCTTTAATGTCCTTAAATCACAGCATATCTCCAAGTATAGATGAAAACTGGATTCTTGGGGGAGATTTGGTGGTCTCTGTTCTGCTCACAATTACAAAAATGAGTTTGGAAACCTTAGCTATAGCTGTTTCACAGCTTTTTGGAAGTAGTTTGCTTGTTATCCAGATAATTGTGTCACTCTTCATATATGCATGAGGAATCCCAAAGAACCTGAAGAGGAATGTGACTCTTATGCCCAAGAGGTTGGACTCGGTGATCTTGTAGGTCTCTTCCAACCTAGACTATTCTGTGATTCTGTAAAGGTCCCTTTTCCATCTCGATAATGGGTATTCTGGTTTTTGATATATCTGTGCCGGGATGGGACTGTGTAGAGTGTGATCACAGTTTTACTTCTGCTCTAAATCCAAACCTGAACCAGTGATTCTTTGTCTTGGCCCCTTCATAGAGCTAGAGATGGTGGAGGAAGTTAGGAACGTGAAATATCAAGTCAAGCTAATGCAGTAAAGAAAACTGATTATCTAACTTATGCCTTTAAATGTACTCCATTAAACTACAAGTTAATTATCTTTTGTCATTCCAGATGTTTCCTGAGAGTGGTCAAATTTTGGAGGCAGTGAATTCTCCCTCTTCTATTTCTGGTAGCATAGATTACATAATTATTCAGGAGTTTCCTTTGGATATTCCAAAAACACTTTAGCAAACATGAACAATGTGGCAGCAATAGCAACCTTGAACCCACACAGGGCTACAATTCAAATAGGGATCGTTCCATAGATATTCCATTTTTTTCACCAGTGGTGAAAGCTGAGTGAATTTTTGAAGGAAACGTCATTCATGCTCTGTATTCTTTGTTTTTGTAAGACCTTAAGTAAATCCCAAATTACTGAAGCTCTTTTTCTAGGCAAAAATAAAAAGCTAATTTTCCTGAAAATGACCAAATTGGTATTGCCGGTAAAATAAACGGTAAGCATAGGTAGATGTTAATATTAAAACATCACTACAGACATCCCCAAAATATTTTATTTCAAATGTTTGTTATAAGGTTTAGATGAAAAAGTGAGTTAAGAATTGCACCTGGTTGCCCCTTCATAGGGTGTCTGAAAGAGGTCATATATCTCTGACTTCCAATAATTTTTCAGGATACCTAAGGACGAGCAGAGTAACCTCCCTTTCATTTTATAACTCAATTATAGGAAATAGAAATGTGGGAGGAAAAATCCAACTTTTCTGGACAGGGATCAGCCACTTTTCAGCTCCTTTTCTGGCTCAAGCTCCATGTGTGTGCAGTGTCATATGGATGAGGTTTATGGGTATATATGCTCTTCTAACATATCAAAATATTTACCTTGTGCATTTCAGTACAACATCATTCATTTTACTAACCTCCCGTTCTCTGTAAGTGCCAGCTGTCTTTGGGTTTCCAAGGCACTCGGATCTGATAAGTGAGCTCTTGTGTTAGCGCTGTGACGGTCAAAGGTCCATGTCAGGTCAGGACCTCTGCACTGTGGGAGAGATAAACTGATTTAAAACTACTAGAGGAAACAGCTAAAGGGAAAAATGGAATTTATAAAGCTTATGAAATGTCATGAGACATGTTGCAGCCTTTCGGACAAATGCTGTATGCAGCCAACCTGGAGGAAAAAGGGGGAGATCAAAAGATTGCCTGCTACTAGAAAAAGACCTGGTGCTAGGGACATAATGAGATCTTTTTTAGCTGTATCAGCAATGATGCTTCAATTTCCTTGGAAAAGACTGGAAAGGTATAATTAGGAACATTTTTTCCCTCTATGAATTCATTTTTCAGCTTTATTTTGTACAATAAAAAAATCCAGAGAAATAAAACTATCTTATTTAATATGAGTTTACTGTTTAATATTTATTAATATTTCTCTTTTTTGGTTAAGTTAAATCATGCAACTATTAAATGCACATGATATTAGCCACAGTCAATTAAATGATTGACAAGGTACTGTGGCAGACCTGATTAAATTGGTGTGTTATTAAGATGATATACACGCCATCTGTGGAACATCACAGGTATGGGCTGTGGAAGTAAAGAGGATGTTTGCAGATGTCCCAGACACCCAGACGTGGTTCCCTTGTGTCAAATATGGGCACCGCACCCTGGAACTACCTGGTCTGGTCTGAAGGGAACTGCAAGTTGTCCCACTGACCAAGACGATCGGCATCTCCTTGTCATTATTTGTACCAGCAGCCACCAAGGGAAAGGGCAGGAGACCCAAACGCACCAAGCTTAGGTGCAGTTATTCCACTTTCCTTCTGAAATGCAGCCAGATGTGTCATTTGGGAAATGCTCACTGAAGTCAGGGAGAAGACAAGCCTTTAAAAGTGGTGCTTGCCTTATTGCAGAGTGGGATTTAGCCCTGGATGTTCAGGGGTTCACAAGCATGCGCCCTGCTTCATCTCTTCTCTATTTTCACAAATAGGAAGCTCTCAAAATAGAAGTTCAAATATAACTTTTAAAAATCTTACTCAAGTCCTGTACTTAAGGTGCAATGGAAAGATTTATGCTAGTAATAGTGGATTTAATTTTTTTTCCAAACAGTCAAATCTGCAATAATATTAAATGCATCACAGCAGAAATAGTATTCTCTTCTCAAGTTATTTTCCTAAAGTTTTCTTGATGTGAACTAATGAAGGAATTAGGGAAAAGTGAACTAATTAAGAAAAATGTAAGTAAATTGTGGATAAATATAATTCAAATCAGAAACAAACTTATTTTACACATCACAATAATAAATATATAGCAACTTGTTTCAGTTTTGCACTTTGAGACTTCTGTTACCATCAGTAGGAGGAGTTATAATTCGCTGTGGTATATTATTCTTGTGGGGTTTCTGTCTGCCAGAAAAAATGGATCAGAATAACATCATTCTTGCTTCTTGTCCTTTCCTAATAAAATTTTGCATATTTGGATTAGTAGGAGACTGATTCTAAAGAATCAGTCTAACCAAGCTAATAAAATCTTAACAAAATGCTTTTGTTTGAAATTGTAATTAGACCGAGTGATATCAATAATTGCTTAGTCTTCAAGCACATTCTGAGATGTTTGAAGATGGTATTATAAACTTTGTAGAATATTTTCTGGAAGGAAAAAGATTTTGATAGGTCTTTTGCCCTTTCTAAGACATTTGAACAGGAGTAAAATTGTTGGAATAGTGGGAAGTATGCCCCAAGATTTCCATAACTCACCATTTCCAAAGCAGAAATGAGCATCGGAGTTGCAGCATCTCCCCAGGAACACCATGCACGGATTGCTTTTGTTTCTGCTCTGCCAGCCTTTCCAGCATATACCAAGTAAAACTGCATTATCTTGACACTTCCTATCTTAATTTCTGCATGGCTAGATTGCTTTTCTCCTCCATTTTTGTTAAGAGGGGATAGAATGGTGCAGAGTTCTGCTAAGCTTTGCCAGGAGATGTTTCTTGACTATCCAGAAAATTGGGAAAAGGCGTGATCAGACAAGTGTGTGCATTTGCCATCTTGCTCTGCTCTTGCAGTGCTCACTCCTTTGTCAATGATGATAACGTCAGGGAGATGACTTTACAAGGTATGCCACACATGTATTTAGTCTCCAAGCTCTGCTAGCATGTTGGTTGAAGTATGATCTTTGTCAAGCTCAGAGATGTAGCTACCCGGAGAGTTAATGTTAATTGCTTTATTGAGTTTAATTGGATATAATTAAAGATACTGTTTTAATGCAGGAACTTAGACAAGATACTTTTAAAGGAAGAATGATTATTGTAACTTTTTTATTTCTATATAACTTTATTTTATTTTATTTTCCTTCATGTCCTGAATGTTGAATGAATACCACTAAGGTTATTTTATGTGGTCAAGCTCTATTTTTAGTTCTGCCTACTATTCTTGACCTTTTCTAAAGTTTTGGGTGAAGAACTTGATAAAACGTTTGATGATATCGCTAAGGTTAATTACAATTTCAGCTATGGTAAGAGACATGCTGTAAATGATTTAAAGAATAATAAAACTATAGAGGTCAAAAGAGCTGATAAAGGAGGTTTTAGTAGTCATAATGAATAATGAGTTGGAATAATTAGACAGTTTTAGTGATGATTATCAGAAATTAACGTGATCTCACTGAAGAGTTTCAAGTGCTCTTAGATGGGATTACTGATAAAGTTTTGAAAAAGGGGCAGTTAACAATTAATAAGGATAGTTCTGAGATTTGAAGGACTGCATTTCAGTGTGGTATATATGACTTAAGGGCACAAATGTAGGTTGTCCTACATAAAGTTGGAGATGGTTTTGTTTTGGGATATGTAAAGTAGGAAAGTGCCACCATTTGGGCTTACTTATTTCAAATTAACACCGTAAAATGGTGTAATCCTTTTCTGGGCTCAGAGTAAAAATAAATAAAGTTAATCTCCTAAAGTAGCAGGATCATATCTCAGGCAAATGGTCAGTTAGACAGCTACATTATGGCTGGGGAACTGAGATTCTGGGGAATTGTCCATGAAGTCCAACTCCTCTGTGCCAAGGAGAAGGACTTCAAAATAACCTATATTCTGTTACTCTAATATTAGAAGGGAGAGAGTGACCTGCATGTTAATTTATTTTGTTTCAGATGGGACAGGGCTAGACCCGAATCTTAAATCACAGGCTGCAGCGAGGAAGACACTGGTGGCTTCTTGCAGAGAGCTGACTGAATTGGACTGCTGATTCAAGTAATCTTCAGCCCTCTGGGGCATAAAATTTGGGTCCTAGTGTGGTAACCAGTGGAAGATGGGACATACTGAGCTTCCTCATTTTTCAGAATATATGATGCTGTAGCATAATAAAGATAAGGATCACAGAGTGTAAATCCTTTATAAAACTTAATTTAAGCTTTCTATTTAATATTAAAATTTTATTAGTATTTTATTCCTCTCTAAGGCGTGCATAGCTGGTTCTTTTTAGTGCCTCTGACTTGCAGTTACTAAGGCAACTCTGGCCTTAGAGGGAGGACTACAGTAGAAAATTTGTTATTTATTTAAATTTAAAGACATTTATTTTAAAAGATAATTATTGATATTAAAGATACTTACTGCATTTTAGTTATAAAATTTATAAAAATAAATTTTTAATTATGCAAAACACAATGATGGTGTTAATCCTGTTTTAGTGTTTAAACCAAAGACAACATTACACAGATTTTCTCCCAGATGTGTGGGACAAAGAGAATCTATGTAAGGAGAAGCAAGCATTTAATAGTAGAATTTAGCATGAGTTTTAAAAGCAGCTGTGTTGGAATGCCTTTGTGCCTTATCCACATCACACAAACCTCTGTCCTAAGGCAAACTCTGGTATAACCGCCCTCTGCTAGGCCGTCAGGGTTACGGCTGAGCAGAGCCCGTGCTGCTTAGAGTGGGGCTGCCCCCTCTGCTGCCATAAGGGCCTGGGGATGTGCTGGCGAAGGCAGTGGAAATCAGCTGAGTCTTATTTTGACTTCAGCTGAGCTTGACTGATGGAAAGTTATAAAGAAGTTCGTCATAAAGCAGCAGTAAGGGCTTCACTGTTAAGCTTGTTTTCCCATTTTCTAGCTGGAAGTTGAAGGGATTTGAAACTTATCCAGGGATTTGAAACTTCAGCAGTTTCTCTTCTTCTGATATACTTGAACCAAGCAAAGGAAAATTTCAGGCTGTATTATGACCTTAATGCTTCCATGCAGCCCATTATCTGCTCATTATTGAGCTATAATAAACATGGAGTCCTTGAAGTACTTTTTTTCTTCCCAAATCACTTTAAGAAAGAACACTCGCAATATCGAATCAAGGACATATTGTCAAATGGAATCGTTTCAGGGTAAGCAGGGAGTTTTCTTTGAGTTATGGCTGGCATCTTGGGTAGATGGAT
Organism: Nettapus auritus; assembly: GCA_011076525.1. Classification (NCBI taxonomy): domain Eukaryota; kingdom Metazoa; phylum Chordata; class Aves; order Anseriformes; family Anatidae; genus Nettapus; species Nettapus auritus. Next base: position 16,152,608 of record CM021775.1, read on the forward strand.
GTAATTTAAAAAAGCAAGGCTGGAGTTTTTGCCTGTGAGTGAGCTTCGAGGGGTTTTCCCATCAGTCATTAGCTCTGCTTTTTATTTGTATCTTGTACCAAAAGTAGCCAAAACAGCATTGTCTGATTTCCTGGATAATATGAAGTATGATAAATTAGATTGCACAAGTTAAGTAGCTATGTATGACCACCAGCAGCAAAGTAGTAACATAAATAAAACAAAGTTAATTAAAATGTTAGCAAATATAAATAATCTAAGGTTCATGAACATTGTTTCATTTTAAATTAATAAATATGCAAAGGTAATGTTTATAATTAAAGCTATAATTTATCTTCATGCTCTGCTTGTTTAATAACAGTGGTAACATAATGTTACATGTAGAAATGCAGTAATAGATTTGTTTAGCACTGACATTATAAACAAATGTCTCAGTCTATTTATTCTAAGTTATGATACAGATTCTTTTCACATGCATCTGATGGCCTTTAAACCATTTAAAATGAACTACATTAATGTAATCTAATCTTGATACTGAACATAACATTTCAGTTTGAATTATCCAGAATCCATGATCCATTTTATTACTCACAAAGCACTTTATACATTTATGATAATGGCAAACCTTGCTCTGTTATTTAAATCCCATTTCAGATGGGATTTTTTATTATTTTATTTTTTAAAACATTTTTGGTAGTAAAATACAAATAAAGAAAAGTCAATGCTCAGTAAGCCCTTTAACAAAGCAAACAATTCAGCTTTTTATGACATTAGCAAATAATAAAGAAAAGATCTGACATTTACACTTGATGAAATTTTACGCTATAACAGAGATGAAGAAAATGGAATGGAAATCATACATGATAAAACTTGTCCATGAAATTCAGATGGGTCTGAAGAATAACTGCTGCTAAATATTTTGGGAGTTCTCTTACCTAAGTGAGTATTTTACTGGAAAAATTGGTCCTTAAAAATCAGTTCTTTGACACAGACTAAATATCCTATTTAGTTTGAGTCATTCTAGCAAAATAATAATGAGGGCCTTTGGGGGATTTATTCATGCAAGGAAGAAAGCAAAGAAACGTGGTATAGCAATAGTCAAATAAAGGTTTGTAGGATTTAGAATCGATTTGATGTAGCAGACAGGAAATAGATTTAGTTTTCATGAAAACTGTTGAAAAAATGTTCTTGGAATTTGCATTTAATCAACTGGATTTTGAACTCAAAGTATTTTATATTTAGTGTTGCTCTGAAGTTTCAGCTCATGTGCCTGTGGCTGCGTTTTCTCGTGTTGGAATATTACATACATTGCTAAGAGAAGTTATGCATATTAACTTATTGCGGTGAAATATATTTAAAGCTAATTCACCCCTTTCCACAGATGAGATCACGCAAGTGCATATAGATAGCACAGACAAGACCTAAACCTGAGGTGAGCACCTTCATTTAAATAATAAATTAAATTGATTAAATATCAGATTTATTTGACTAGACTTTGGAGCAGAGTTCAGGCTGGCTTTCCTCATCTGCTGTGTTAGCATCATGAGGACACAGTTGCAGAAGCAGGTATCCGGCTCATACATAAAGCAGTACCTAGCATATTAAAGGAAGATACCTGCTAGCCCGATATCATGAATCAGAGCTTATCTGATCAACTCACCAGTCTAAAATAAAACAAGACAATAAAACATATTCAGTACCTGAATACTAAAGAATAAATTAAATGAACATTCTGGATAATCTGATTTTATTTGCTTGCTTTACTTCTGATATGTCATAAAAATCAGTTCCACGGTAATTGTGTATGCATAAGGCCATTATTAATAAATTGCTGTTTTAAGAACATTTTTAGAATTGTCATTCTCTCCTGTGGGAAAGTTTATCTTTTCAAAACTTCACCTTCAATGTCATACCCAGCAGAATTTAGTCCTTAATAGAAATGATGCATGGATATTTTTTCTCTTTGTATCTGCATATTGACAGGGGACAATATGGACATAAAAGATTGAAATATGGGTGATGTGTACCAAAAAAAATATATATATATATATATATATATTTATCACAAAGCTAAATTTACTCTTAAAGTGTTTTGTTATACTACAAAAATAGCAAATAACCAAGAACAAACTAGTGGAGTATATGTATAGCAACTATAGCATTTCTTGAAGCTGCCATCAACAACAACAACAACAACAAAAAGGTTATAAGCAGATAAACGTGGTGTTTAAAAACAAATGTATGTGAAAGTAATGAAGGGTAGAAGGGTCAGAGATGATATGGTTTACACTGCAGAACTCACTAAGATTTTGGTGTCTAGCATTGTGTGCCTCTGCCAGGTTCTTGAGGAATGCATGTGATAGTTGGCCAGGAAAAGACATTAGATTTAGCCATGGAGAAGAATTAAGGGCCAGGAGCTCCTGGCTCTTAATTTTCAGCCCTGACACTAGCTCCTTCAGTTGTGCTGGACAACTCATAACTGCTCAGATGCATTTTTCTTATTGTATGAAGTCAGTAACAGATTACTTAACTATCTTTACAGAGATTGGATCTTTAAAATAAAACATGCAGTTGGTGCAACTTGTCATTGTTAGGACAGAGCAGAGAATATTTAGACCACTAGTTTTTAGAAGTTTTACTATGCAAAAAAGGAATACCTCCAAAAAGATTATTTCTAATTGTGTATTTAAGGACAAAAAAGAGAATATTTTTGAGAAGTTAAACAGAGGGTTTCAGCTGTATCATTCTCTTTAAATGATCCTTTTAAAATAGGAGACAAAACAAGAAAGGTATCCTGAGAAGTGATACCACACTATTTTCATGTTGATTGCAATAAGTGCTGAGAGTAGAGTGCATTCTGTGCAAAAATCAATGTCTGTCAGGGGAAAAAAAAGAGGAGGGGAAAAAAGCAGCACAAAAGACGTAGGGATTTATCCTTTAAGTGCCTCTCCGGGAACAAAGACGTGCCCAGCAAGGGCAGGAGCAGAGGCTGCAGAGGAAGAAGGTGGACAATAGCAAGGCTATTGCAGGGTGAAAGGGGAATGCACCAGGAAGAGCATCGGGAGGGAACATCTTCATTAATTTTATCATGTATTTACTTTCCTAAATCTTCCTGTGTGTTCATTCAACCTTGATCCCATTCTGTGATACCTGTGCAGATTTATAGCAAACATCTCCCTTCAGGATGGTGAAAAAGAGATAAGTCTGAATTGTAAAAGGGAAAAAAAAAAAAAAAGAGAGAGAGAGAGAGAGAAAGAGAGAGAGAGATAAAAACCAAAACAAACAACAAAAAAGCAAACAGGAAAAAAAAAATAAAAACACAAGGGAAAGAAGCAAGGCTTGGTACAGAGCTATTATCACTGATACAGCCTGATAGCACCTGAAACTGATATTCACAAAACCCAGGTACAATATAACCAAATTACTCCAATACTCTCTCACTAGAGAAATCTTTTTCCCTTTCTTCTTCAGAAAAACCTTTCCTTAGAATAATTATTAAGGCAGGCCTAGGGAACTGTGTTCATTTCAGAGCTTTCATTTTTAGAAAGGCTGTTTAATATTTATATAAAGCTCATGTTAAGTTTATGCACCTGTCAAAATACTAAATTATATGATAGTGATTGCAAAATGAGCTATTTATCAGACAGATGTCTCTACCAAACCTGGAGTACGTAGATACAGAGGGGCAGAGCCTCTCTCACTGTATTTACAGCCTGTCTGGGAGGGGATGTGGTTAACCCTGCTGGCTCCGATGGCTGGGTGTGGTGAATGAGCCCCACTGAACGAGGAGATATCACACTAATAATTGGTTGATTTTATTATCATTATTATTATTATTATTATTTTTTTGAGTAACAGGTTGTGAAGCAGAAGTAGCTGTTCTAATGCGTGGCTTACCTTTGTGTTTCCTGCAATGTTCTTCAAAAGTTGCCTTGTTTTGACACAGCGTGGCTCCTTTCCCCTTTCTCCAGCTGTGGCCTTAAGAGGGAAATAATGACAAGATACATTTTAAGTGGAAGACAGATGTTCTCACAAAATAAATCTATAATCAACAGCATTGTAAAATAATGATTGGAGATGTTAAAGTCTGACCCTGGCCACCTGTAAATCACAACTGAAGTGTGCTGTTTGTCACTGCTGGCATGGGTCAGGGTGTCAGGAGCCCATGTGCAGGGGCAGAGCTGATGTGAAAGGTCATAGTACGACAGGATGGAGACGTGACACATTGAGGAACACAGGGCAGGCGTAATACCACTACCCATGTGAGCTTGAAGTAGTTTCCTATAGCTTTCCCCAGATGTCTCTTGTGTTTGCTGGGGTTTTGCATAGTCTCCAAGTGCTTTGGAGCCACGCAGGCTTGTCTTTTCTTCTGATCAGTGGCTGCTGGGCTGTGCTGCTAAGAAACATACAGTGCCTTGCTTTCATCTGTAATGGGCAGTTCCTGTGCATCAGAAACCCTGCCTATAAGAAATCTGGGTTTGTGGTAAACAAACAAACAAACAACAATAAAAATGTTGGTCCCAGAACATAGAACCTTGGGTGCAGTGGGCCAGACTTCTCTTACAGTAACTCAAAGAAAAATTCAACATCTTTATGGTCAAAATAATCTTGTGCATCTTTCTAAAATAAATAAGCTGAAGTATTTATGAAGAATAAGCTGTATGGTCTTCATTCTGCTTTGGAGAGAAATTTTGTGTTATTACAACTAGGACTCTCTAATCCCTGATATAATAAACTCCACTGATCTGAATAGGTGGATATCACAGTTGCTGCTTTTTCAGCAACATTGCACTTCCTGCATCATCAAAGGTACAAAATTTCATATACTGGGGTAAAAAATAAGAAAAGAGAGGAGGTAAACTAACTGAATTCCAGTATCTGTTTGCTACTAAGCTTCCTTGAAAATTCATGCACTCAGTAACCAAGAAGGAAACCAGCAGTCACTATCTGGCTGGCAAATCATCATCCACATTAGTTTTTTTAACTAATATGGATGGCAAAAACTGGTAAAATTTGGGACCATGTTTTTTGCTTGTTGTTTTTGTTTTGTTTTTAGTTCTTTCATTCAAAAGCCATTAGTGATTTTTGTACAAAGTATTAAAATATCACCACAATAGATAAAATACTATGCGTTTCACTTGTGCTCTGTACTCACTCCAGTTACTTAACACATAAATTAGGTACGCTGGGGAGAAAAATAGTTTTTTTACTCAGTTTGCATTTGTTTTGATTTTGTGTGATGGATTATGAATTACCATGCTACTGATATACCTATGCAAAAATATAATGCAATAGATGTCTAATTATGACCTGAAATGAAAATGAGTTATAACTCCTCATGATACTTCTTACGATTTGCTGCATTATAAATAACAGTGATTTATTATTGTTTCACCTACTGCTCTGCTAGTGATGGATCATAATAGTAGATCATCATAATTTTGAAATCAGAACAGAGCTGTTTTTTCTTCCATATAATTCAATTTTAACTCCACTACTGAGGTTGTTGAGTATCACAATCCATCTACTTTATGTTACGTTTTATTAGAAAGAAGATATGTTAATATATTTGGTAGCTGTTCATTACTAACATCTGTTTATTAGACTTCTCTATTAAACTGTCCAACATACCTTTTGATATGCTCATTATGTTTTCAACACGACCCACATGGCAACTACTGAGAAAAACAGATGACCATGGACCAGTGTTTAAATGAAGACTTCTTCTGTTTGTGCTTTGTGTTTAAAGCAAAACTGCTGTAGTACCGTCATAAGTTTGCAAGTCAGCATGCTCTTAGCTCCATGGAATTCTGTGGTTCAACAAGACCCTTCTTTTTGTAGTCACATTGGGTTGCTGGTACCACTTTACATTCTTTTATTCCCTGTTTTTCCCTCGTTAATGTGGTTTTGCTGGTTCCACAGCCTATGCTCCCTTATCATGACAGGCCCCACCACAGGACGGCAGCGGGCCTACTGTAGCTGATGGGTGGCTGAAGCAAGAATATCCCTGGCAGTTAATAAAAAGCTAATGTTTGCCTCCAAGTCCATTCCCCAGGGAGCAAGCAGCCCCACAAGGAGAAGAGCAGGAGCTGGCAGGTATTTCCAGGGAACAGATTGCTTGCCATGGCAAACACAAATCTCACCAGTGGCAGACTTTTGCAACAACAGTCCTTCCCTCCATCTACAAATACGATGCTGTGTTCTTCAGAAATCTCTTTCATTTTAACTACCTCATTCATTCAGCTCATGGCTGTGTCCCCAGGCCCTCCTGTGCCTCTGCAGCTCCTCAGAGAGCAGGGCCCCACCGTGCACACCCCACCCTGCACTGGGGAAAGCCAAGGAGCGAGCTCTGCAGAAGCAGGCCTGGGAGGGTGTCCACAGGGTGTGAGTTGTGTGTGCTCATCCTTCTGTGAGTGTGAGACCTCAGCTGATGTTAGGAAAAGGAGAGAAATACAGACAGTCTGTGGTGAAGGAGTGTTTGGTTTTTAGTGTGTACAATTACTTAAAAAGAAAAATGTTTAGGGAATCCCTGTTTGACATGTGGATTTATACTGTTGGTGAGTAAATTCCATGTCAGGTGATAACCTTCCTTATAATTCCAGTCTCTGTTCATACAGCTCTAGCGGACATTGCTGGATGCTGCAAAAGGGGGATCTCTGCATCTGTCTCTGAGTGACAGCTCGGTTATCACTCAGGAAGGGAATATATGGATGTTTCGGAGAAAAAGGGTCCCCAGACACATGTGAAGGAACTGCACTGACCTTGCCTGCCAAACCAAGAGGTCCCTCAAGGTTGAAGCATGCCCCCAGACTCTTTAGAACTGTGGCCAGCAGCAGGACAACCCATTGTACACAGCTGTGTAAGAGCATGCAGGGCACAGGATCTGGTCGGTTCCCACTGAGGGAGAGGGGACGGACCCAGGGTCAACTTGTCAGGGTTGGCTGCCCAGAGAGGAGGGCAGGAGAGTCCCAGGTTCCTCAAACAAATTATTTCAGTAGTTAATTATTATCCTCTTTTTTTTTTTTTTTTTTTTTTTTTTTTTTTTTTTAAGTGTAAGTTCAGGACATCTTTGGCTTAACAATTAAGAATTTGACAGGATTATCTTCTTTTCCTTCCCTGTGTTTGTCCACAAGCCCAAAATAGTTTTTGTTTTTGTTTTGTTTTGTTTTTGGTTGTTTGTTTGAAATAATTTCTGTAAGCATATTGCAGTCTATAAAATATTTTCAAATTCTTTCCTGGTTGTTTGCATTTCTAAACTGGAGGTCTTCTGCCTGGACGTAACACCACCTACAATTCCCTAACACCCTCTGTGGAGTAGTTACTTCTTAAATAGGGATGCATGAATATTTATGATGGAAAGTGCATTTTCTCTGAATATTCTGCAACATCAGTTAAAAATATTTTTATGACTGTTTCTACCATCAACTTGTAAATGTATGGAAAGCAGGCACAAAGTAATTGTTTGGCTGCATTCATTCATCCTCTTTTGTAACAATTTCTGTCACCTAATAACTGGTAGGAGACTGCAAAGAGACAGAGGGGTGACAGAACCAAGATATTGAGGTCCATTTGCAACCCCCAAGTGAGAACAGACACCAAATTGCAGCTTTGCAAGAGCCTAAGAAAGGGGATGGGAGCAGGGTGGGACAGGGTATCCCCCCTTTGTCAGAAGGTGACCCCTCCTAATTACACCTGTATAAGACATTAGGGCAAAATAAAACATTCTCTATTGTGGTTGTCCAATTTATGTGCTCTCAAGAGAATTAGCTGTCCATCTCTGCAGCTATTTTTGGCATATTCCACAGCTGCTAATTTCATTAAATAGTCCTGAGAAGGGAGTGTATTAGCCGTCAATATAGTTTCACATTTTTCTTTCCTATGATTATATTTCTTAGACTTATCCTTTGCACAGAAAGGAAATGCACATGAAGTTTATCCAGTTCTTGGTTGTTGAGGAATAAATAATTTTAAGCATTGAAGAACTTTCACAAAAGACCAACTTTAATGGACCTTAGAAACCTGGAAAGAAATTAATAAGTAAATGAAAAAAAAAAAAAAAAAAAAAAAAGAAAAGAAAAAAAGAAAACCCTAGAAGCATGATTAAAATGTGTGTATATATATATACAGTCTTAAAGCTCCTGCTTTACAACTGAATAAATAACTCCTTGAGCAATAATTTATTTGCATGCTGTTAATTAGAAGCATAATTAATTTTTGTAGATTATAAATAATGGTGTGCAAAATGCCATTCCCAGCAGATCAAATGGAAATAATATAAACATTCTTAAAAACCCCAGAATAGCTTGCAATGATACTGATTTAAATTAGTTATGATTTTTTGTAATATCTTGTACTAATGAAAACTATAAATTTATGTCTGAAGTTGGAAATTTATTGGCAAAATGCAAAGGTTCATTAATCATTCCGCTTTCTCTTATACTTGGCACATATGGAAGGAAAATCTCTATGTTTATCACTGCTTCAAATAAACAGTAGCATAAGTAGATTATTCCCAACAGAAAGATTTTTCCCACACCCTAATCTCAGAGCAATCATTCACTGATCTAAATGAGCAGTTACTTAAACCGCTAAGAAGGGATGCTAATTAGCTAAGGAAAACTAGGCAAGAGTATTTAATTTAAAAAAAAAAATCATTTTTTTTTTTTTTTTTTTTTTCCTCCTGCTGTCTTGTTTCTAATGTATTATTTACTTTCATTTTGCTTGGATGCTGTCTCCATGACAATGTCATACTTAGTTGTGTCTTCTCAGGAGGACAAGTTCTTGCAAACTCCTCCATGCTGAAGCTTGGTTTTTGTAGTCTTCACTCAGCTGTGGCTACACCTCTCACCTCCCAGTTAATTAGTTATGTATCAGTGCAAAAATGGCAATGAATGTGAGCCTACTTTGCTCTCTGCAAGGAGGGAGGTTGGATTTGGGTCTGCCCGGACTCTAAAGGCTTTAAGATTTGTGAACAGTTTAGTTTTCCTTTAGATGCCTCATGCCTCCAGGTCCAAATAGCATTCCTAACAAGCTATACACTTAAGAACAAAATATCCTTCAGCTTTTTAATGCAAAACAGAAATCTGCGGGGTGTGATGCACAAATGACATTAGTGCTCTGCTGTTCTTGTAGGTAATGTTGGATTTCTGGCTAAAGAAAACACAAGCTGCTACAAAGCTGGATGATTCAGATTTATTAGATCTTCTCTGACGAGGTGTCTCAGCAGCCTGTGAGGGATGTCCCACAGACCATCAGATCCTGTCAGCTTCCTCTGTGATCTGGCCAGTGGCGATAATGAGGGCGCTCAAGGGGCATAAAGAAGGATTTTGTCCCCTAGCAATGGGCATCCTTGTTCCTACGGTCTGTCCAGGGCAGAATGGTGCCCATCTTTCACACCTCCAGCAATGTTGGGGTGAGAAGGTTTTGGATTTTAGTTGCTGATGCCACATGATTGGTGCTTATGTGTTAACCCCTGGTGAAACACACCTGTGTGTAAGTAAAACAGCTGTAATGGCTTGTGCCATAAGATTTCTGACATTCCTAGTTGGCCATAACAGTAGATTTTGGTGCCTGACGTGTCGCTCCACACCAGCTTTGCACTGCTAGCTGCTTAGCCACCGCCATGGAGTTGTGCTGGTGTGAAACTGGAGCTGTATCCTGCAGAGGCTGGTCATCTCATTTGCTGCTGGCTGTTGTCCTCAGTACTGGACAGCTCTGATAGTAGAAATCATGTGAAAAGGGACAATAATCAACACAAAGTAAGGGCAACCCAACATTTTCATGGCTTAGGGACTTGTTTTCAACTTTTGGTTTCATTTTATTCTGCCCTCTGACTTCCCAGTGTTAAGAGATGTAAGGAAGGATATTTCATGGAAAATATATGGCTATTGTCAATAGTCAGCTAATGGCTGCAGGCAAGCTTTCAGATTTTAAATTTATGTATTTATTCCATTAAAAATGAAATGATCCTACAGAAAGGATAGGTACTGAACAACAACACTACTCCTGCATGGATGGACCATATTGGATATGGATGAAATTCTTGAACTGTCTTACATGCCATCTCAAGCTTTCATCCTTGCCTCTGATTCTAGCAGATATGCAATACTGTATAGAGCTGGTGCCATGTAAGATATAGCTTATTTACACTTAGTAAATTGTTTTCCCTCTATATGCTCTTTTGCAAATAAAAGAATCCAAATCTCTCATTCTCTCTCTCTCAGCATTAATTCTTCAACTAGAATTTTAATATGTTATTTAAAGACATTTTCAGGATTGTTGTCATAGATAAAGTTCTAACAGACATAGGTGTTAGAGATATTGCTGATATTTTTAGATGGCTGCAAAAACTGTGTCTGAACAGTGGAAGCACAGCTGAATACTGTTGAGCCCAGTAAAATACATCAAATATATTTCTGTGTGCAGAGATTAAAAATTGCACATACGTAAAGTGTTTAGACTGGTCTTTGTTTTGTCTGTGAGATGCAATTCACCAGTTTGGCATTCTGTTGAGCATCATTGTGGAGCTTTGATGTATTCCCCATTAAAATGCATGTGTTGTACTTCTGGAGGATTGATGAGAGGTGGAAAAATTGAAGACGTAGTAGAAATAAAACAGAAAAAGAAAGAATTCTCATAGGCTACATAGACACAATTCATGTCAACATGTGAATAAATACTTCATGTACCTATGGCTAGACACAAAACACTGACACTTCAGTGCTCTGCTGCATTTTGTCTATAAAATTACTAGCTTAGAAAATTGTTCCAAACAAGACATATTCTCAAATAATGCTTTTATGTTCAAAGCAAAGTGTTTGGTTATTCTCTATTCTTTGGTAATTCTCTATTGGTAAAATGAGAATAAAAATATGATTAGGGTGTTGTTAATTATCATTTGTGAAATGCTTTAAGGTCCTCAGAGAAAAGCACTATAGACATGAAAACAAGTATTATTTAATAAAGATTTAATAAATAAATATCCATGGGACCTGAATACACTGACACTAAGAATAAATTGTTTTATGACACATATCTTCACCTACGTAGCAAAACTGCTATGAAAACTAAAAGAAAAAAATAAGGCTTGCATTCAAGGTTTGCCTCCACACAACTTTTGTTTTAGCAGGAGTATTATTTTAAATCCTGACCTCCAGATTAGATTAGTCATTGGATAGATGTGCAGTTTTATTTAGTAATATACAGAAATAATTGAGAAAAGGAAGATTCAGAGCCATGTGACTGGAAGCATGAAAAGCCACCAAAGCCTTTCATGTTATCGTCTTTGAATAGTGCTTTGGTCTTTTGTTCCTCTTATGATAGATGATGCTTTAGTATTGCAATGACAGTGAAGCTTTTACCCTAAATTGCAGGGAGAAAAAAAGTTAACAGAGATTAAATATATGTTCACTTACCCACAAAATCTTTTTATAATGCTAGATACCACTGATAGTCTCTTCATCTGCTACTGATGATGTATTACTTATATATGACTGCTTTCCCTCATGTCACAGTTAAATATCATGAGCTGTGTACTATGGGGAGGGAAAAAAAAAGTTAAACTTTTTAGGAAAATAATTAGATTTGGAAAATATCACAAAATAGTACCATAATAAATTATTTCAGTAAAATGTGGAAAATGGATTCTTATAGAGATATATGTATCAGCTCTGATTTATTATTATTATTATTATTATTATTATTTAATTCTGAATTATAGTTATTTTTTAGTATTCTCTGCTGGGCTCTACAAATTTTGTTCTACATTCAAGAAGCTTTAGTGAATCCAAACTTCTACACAAGTTAAAAATCACTGAATCTGGCCTACGCTACAGGGTTACAATTTATTAAACTGCACTGGAGAATATTCTGCACTGGCTGTGTATTTCGCTGGAGTAACCACTGCAGGCACCCAGATGTTACACCAGAACTTGAGTTGAATCAAATGCAGGCTGTTAACAGTTTGATTTTTTTTCATTGATTTTACAGACTTTTTGCTACTGTGTATAGACACATTCTGTTTTGTTGTTGTTGTTGTCTTTTATTTATTTATTTATTTATTTATTTAGTAAATAAAATGAGGGAGGGATATACTGCTAAGTGCTGTCAGCTGTTGTAGGTGGACCGTGTGCCCTAATCTGAAAGAACCACAAAAGGAAAGTCTTTAAAAGCAGGGAACTCAGCTGCAGTCTGTTCCCTGATGGCAAACTGGTATGTTCTTGTCACCTTTTGACCATGATGTTTAAATATTACAGAGAAGTAGAAAAAAACAGGGTTTAACAGGCTCATATTGAAGAAGTGCTTTACAAGAATGATGAGCTTGTTTGATTTGTACATAATAAGCTCCAGGTGCCACACCATATGTGTAAGCTGTGTTACTCATGATCTTGGGTTTCAGGAAAATCATTGTGCCTGGCCTCTTGTTTTCCTGAATCAGTTTAGTCTAAGCTTCAGATGGATGACAAAACCTCCAAGATATTTCAGATTCAACCATGACCACTACCCAGGAAAATATAAAATGTATACAGGTAATAATACATTCAATGCACAATCCATCAATCTTGTGGATCTGCTTAAATCTGGGGATGTATATTTTGTTTGTTTTAAAGGCATTATGTGAATGATATAATCCACTATATGAATAGCAAATTATGTTTATGGAAATATTTGTATTTTATATATATTAGAGCATCTTCCTTGGCATCTAAATGCAAAACAACTTCATTTTTACTGAGATGACATGGTCATGAGTAGGAGATATTGAGCAATAGAATAGATAATGACCCATATGTAATAGTTGCCTTTAGATATACGGCCATGTTTACAGAGATTATGAGAAGACTTCATGCACTTCAGTGCAATTTACTAAATACAATGTGGGATGAAATTGCTGTTGTTGGAGCACAGGACAGTTTTAGAAATGAGTAGCTTAGGGGGAAAAAAGCCTTATGTATTCACCTGGAACAGAAAGCATTAGTATATTTAGATGATTGTTCTCTTGAAATAATTTACAGAACTGGAATACCTTCAACAGTGAATTCCGGTTAATTGCTTTACCATAAAAGAACACTTGTTTTTCCAGGAACAAGTCCCTTATGAACCTTCTCTAATGAAGTTTTCTTGCAGACTTATGTCCGGTTTCCTCATGCCTTCTGTTATCTCATCAACTTTATTTCTCCTCATTTTGTCTTTTCTATGGCAGTACCTAAAAATCTTTTCCATATTCTCACCCTGCCTTCTACTGAAGGTGTATAATTTAATATTTCCTACTCTTTTGCCAACAGCTTCTAAGTTGTCATATAGTTAGAGGGGCAAAAGTATATATCACTGTGAAGTCAGGGTAAGCCTGTGCTCAGCATATGCAGCCAGTAGTAATACTGAAAGAACACAAAGTCTTCTGAGCATCCTCTTAGTGGGGACAGTATTTGACTCTGGCCTCTAACCAACCCCTGACTTTAACAAAATCTTCAGCAACAGTCTCTGTGGTAATGCTGCCTGTCTGTTGAGGGTAATAGGACAACAAATTCAAAGGAACAAATGGAGTCACGATCACTGGAGACTCATTTCTTTAGAAGAAAGGGCTAAAAATAATTTGGCCTTTAGATAGCTGCAATATATTCCAGATCTATAGTGCATTACCATAAAATTCTTTTTTTTCTCTTCTACCCCCTAATATATGTATGATTTTTTTAATATCTTAATTTTTATTGCAAAGTTTAAAAAATTTCTATATAATATCCAAAGAATGAACAAATGCTGAATAAAAAAACAAACAACAACAAAAACACAACCAAAGCCTGAATGCAAGTTAAATGCAAAAAGCCTGCAATTAATTTATGAAATGTGCCCTGAAATGGAAGAACATATCTTTCAGCAGAAGTTGTGAACACTTAATGGAGATAGCTAATAGGATCGGCCCAGCAAAGTTGCAACTAATAGCGTGCAGTGGGATTTTCAAAAGCACCAAAGGAAAAAAACACTTTAATAGAACTCCCATACTTAATCTTCTTCTTCTAGGAATTACCTCGTTGTTGCTAAGCTTCCATGACATGAACTTCTCTTCTAACTCATATTAGGAAACATTCTCCTTGCTAGACTTGTGTTTTCAGGTTGCAGAATTGAAAATTAAGTTTTGTGAAGCATCCTTGCTTTGATGGTAGCTTCCATACGTTGTACTGCCCTATAAATTATCATAAACCTAGTTTAGGTAGAAATATGCATATTTGAAGTAGTTCTTCATTATACTGAACAATTAAGACATTAATGAAAACTTAATGCATTTAAATGATATATTTTGGATGAATGGAAACAGGAAGCCATTATATTCTAACATCCTTACAAGAGGCCTATATGAAATATATCCACAGTGGTGGTTTGTACAGTATGTATGCTTACTCAGTAAGTAGCAGGGTCCAAATTTTGTGTAAGTGTTCCATTTCATGACAATTTGGTTAGTTTCCATGGAGATAATTATGTTGTTACAAACTAAGGGTAAAGATTTCAAGTGCAAGATAAATAGGAGAAGCACGTGGACCTCCAAGCAACAAAGATGTTCTTCTTTTGCTCCATAGTAACAAAAGGCAACTGTAATCACAGCAATGAAAGAGTGAGCTGTCTTTGCTATAAACACTGTTAGTGCTCAGTATATCAACACCCTCCATTTCATACTATGCCTCTCAATACCTTTTTCTTTATGATAGCACTTTCAGTGGATAATAGTTTTCACCAGTTACAGTAGAATGGGGCCAACTCTTTAGCAGGAATAAATCAACCCAGCTGGACTGAAGTCAATGAAACAGCTCTAAATTAAAGCTGAATTAAGCTGCATTGAATTAAACCATTTGAGAATTTGATTTCACATAGTTCACCTCCTCTGACAAGTGATCAGGTAAATAACATAAACAACAGAAGAAAGGTACCCAGTGGATTTGGGGGGGGGGGGGGGGGGTTTTTCCCCCCCCCTCTCTATCTAGATGCTCTCATGAGTCCTCCAAGTTGCTCAAGATAATAGTTTGGTGAAATTTCTGACTTATCAGTCACACAACCACTTCCTTGCTGGGAACTCCTGCAAGTTAATGACAAATGCTCATTCAACAGACGGGCCTGTCATGTTTCTTAGACCACTTGCATTTCTGGTCTGTGAATCTCTTCCTGGAAATTGATCTATTTATTTTTTAAATGTTGGACTATGGAAACGCTGGAAAAGAGTCTGATTAAAGCCCAAATGCCTAGGAATATTAAAAAATAAACTGCAGGTGAGTTGAAGCATGTTTACCATCTGTAAAGCCAATTGTTTGTTATGGATAGGTTAGTTATTGGTTGTGCTGTCTACTTCTTTGCCTTGTAAGTCGCATTCAACATCGGGATAACAAGGAATATCCACTTTCAGTGGGTAATATGCTCAGCTTATAAATTTTAAATCTACCACCACAAAAGAAATATTTGATACACTGTTGTTCTAAACACTGAGAATTTGGTTGCCTAAACACAGGTATGCAGCACCAGCTTATCTTGCAGGTGCTAGAGCTGCTGCTGGGTTTATGAAGGCCCATATGCTCCAAACCAGCAGCCAGAGGTCAAGTGGGACGGCTCACCCTTCCTAAAATGACACTAAATGCTGGTGTTCAGGCAACAAAATCTTACCCTTCAGATGAAATCCACTTTGCTTCCTTATGCTGAATGGTTTTCCTTTCTTATTGTCTTACAAAATGTGCAGATAGATTTAAAGGAAAAAACCACAAACCCTCCATAAACTGCTGTTTGGGTGTGTTGGAAAGATAGTACAAAAGGCTGCAATGTATAAAAGCTCTTCAAAGGAGATTATTTTTACCTATATGATCTATATTGTACCCATATGATTTAGGTTTTCTATAAAATGTTTATGTATGCATTGCATATATTAGTCCTGGGTAATATTAGGTGTGTTATATCTTTCTGTGAGAATTATGTGCATGGTATATGTAGAAGGATTTATATTCTTAGAGTATAAATATATGTTGAGACTTTGCCTTTCATTTATTTAGAGGCACTGCCTCAGTTGTATGCTTTGTTCAAGACTGACAAAAGCTTCTGTAACTTAAACCATCTGAGGGAGTTTTCTTTCTGCGGTTTCACATTACTTGAGCAAGGAAGATGCCCCAGACAGTGCTGCTGCTTGAGCACAGGATCTCAGTGGGAGAGCCATGCTCCTGGCTTCAGTGGGACTGTGCCTGAAGCCTTGGCCTCAGCAAGATGTGGCCACGTCTGCTTTCTCCTCCAGATCAGAAACCCTCCCCCATTCTTGTTATTCTCTCATTCTGCCACCTGCTTTTAATTTGTGAGTGAGGCTTATTGCTCTTGTTGATCTCTCATCTGGTTATTTTGTCTTACTAGCTTCTAAAGTATATGGTAATGAGAGAACAGCAACATAATAAGCAGAAAATTCCTTCACATTATGGGTTTTTGACTGATAGTTATTTTTCTCGTATCTTCTTTTCACTGCAGATGTCTCCTTATGTCTCCTTTTTTTCTTTTTCTTTTTCTTTTTTTTTTTTCTTTTTTTTTTTTTTGATTTTGTTTTGTTTTCTTTCTTCAATATTATGTCTTGATTTTAGCCTTTGGGCTAGGATCTTACTGTTTCCATCCTTCAGTGATTTTTTTTTTTTTTTTTTTTTTTTTCTCTCCAAGAGAATACACTTTAAGAAACTTTTCAGTTTACTTTTCAAACTAGACTCAAACAGTGACTCAGAACTGAGCACTGGGCTGTCTGAATTATATTTGTCAACCAGTGCAGCAGTAGAAATTCATGCCATTTAAAGCAATTAAGGCATCCTGTCCATTAATTACTTATGCTGTGAAACTGGACTTGGGAATATTTAAGCATATGAGACCTGTGTGAATTTCTGAATAGTATGTTTCTAAAAATATTTTATTTTATCTTTACTGTGGTGATATTTTAATATACACATTTCCAAAGTCATCAGTTAATCTGCATGTGGGTTATTGAAACCTGGTCTTCCACAAATCACAGGTGGTAAACAATCAGGCCCACCCTTCCAGAAACATGCAAAAACTACATCCTTCTGAATTTCCTGTGGGGTTTGCAGTGCTTGCCATGTGAGAAAAGAACAAAGAACATTTGAATTTCTTTGAATTTGATCTTGAAGTCAGAAATGTCCTATAGAGACACTTGTTCACTTTAGGGTTACAAGTATTCCTCGATCTATTAATGAACTAGCACAGCAGCTCTCAAGGGCAGGTTCAAGTCATCATTATATGATGAAGCACAAGGATATGAATAACAGATGCATGGATTTTGCTGCTTGCAGAATGTGGTTATATCATAGAGCAGCACAACTCAAGCACAAGCACCAAATACCTTGTTAAAGAAGGAAATGTCCTGAGGTTGTACTGAGGTCCATTAACAGAGCTTAGCAGAAACCTGTGGTACATCAGCTCTTGCCCATATTTTGCATTTCAGACCATTCTTTTTACTACATTAACTGTGTAAGGAGTGCATCCAAGCAGATATTGCATATAAAACTCATATATTCTAAAGTTAAAGTACTTAGATTGTAATTATCTCAGATTTTTTTTTCACATATATCATGAAAGACAAGAGCCCGCATATACTGAGCATTGTATCATGATGCAGGTGGACACAGAACCCTGCTTCGTCTTTCCCTTCCCCCTTCCCACCCCTCCCCAGATTAAATTATGAGTTATTGTAGGAGCCCCATTTCATTCTTTACTGTGCAAGAAAGAGATTTGGTCATTTACTTCTATGGCTTACTGTCTAGACTCTTTGGTTTTAAATATGCTTACTCTCTTTTCTAAGGTTTGATGCTAATAACATAGCATCAATTCAAATTCTCTAATGGTGGTCACTCTTGCATGTGCAATGGATCAGTTGGGATAGCTATCAGACCTTCAGGATATTTCATCCAATTGAACCACACTGTGAGATGTAATAATTGATTTATTCAATGATCTCTGCTGGCTTGCATTTATACAGTCTTCTAAAGGAATCCTAGGTCCTTGCACTGAGAGAATTTCAAAAGCTTCATAGAGGATGACAATAATTCAGAATGTATGAAAATGTCTTTGACTGGGAGTCTGGAATAGTTAGAAAAGTGCTTCAGTGTCCTCAAAATTCAAATTAACCACAGTGTGTTGTATACCTGCTGTTAGTTTGGTTGCAAATCAAATGACCTTTATTTAGTAGGGCATCCAAATGGAACATTTTGTGGGAGTGTTCCTTGAAGCTTTCTGGTGAAGAAAGTGATTTAAAAAAAATATCTTTTTGATAGGGTTTGACCTTTCATGTGGAGAATATGTTAATGGTAGTTCTTCCCTTTAGCAACTTAATATGGAAAGTTAGGCTTAGAAGCTGTTCTCTGCTTTTGCCACAGCTGTTTTACTTACCTATAAAATTTCAAAGGGCTATGCTTAGTTTGCAATGGGAGTGTGAAGGAAAGAAGCAGCTTCAATGTCAGTGCTTGAATCATGAGGATTATATTTTATCTTGGCCATTATTTTTCTTTAAAAAAATAAATCTAACAAACCCATGACAAACAGAGTAAATATGAAGCAATGTCAAGGCTTGTCACTCTTTTCAGCTCTAGCAGGGTTAGGCTTTCAGCTCCTGGTGCTGTTTTCTCCCAGCACTATGCCTTCTCCATCCACATTGCTTTCATTGGAGACAAAAGGATTTTTTTTTTTTTTTCTTTTTTAATTTTGGATGCTGAGGAATTGTGCCAGGTTGAGTTGGCAAAGAGATAAGTGCCACAGCAGGGAGAAAGATTCATAAATGATGAAGATACAATCTCTTAAACTCCCTCTCTCACAGGTGTTTTGTTATTAATGAAGCTGAAAAAGATGCTCCAAATTACGTCTCCTCCTTGACATGAGAGCTTTGGCAGCCCTTTGTGACTGAAAGCTCCTGCTCTTGCAGGTGTGCGGGATAAACTTGCAAGCCAGAATGGGGAAATTGGAGAGAGAAAGAAAAATATTCACATACCCAAGGGATCCTAGAGATGGAAGAGGGAGGAAACAGGGAGAGTGAGTAAAAACACTCAGTGCTTTATGAAATGTATTCTGTCAATATAAGGGAGAAGAGATAACTATAAACTTCATCTCCATGCATCTTATTTATTTCTCCAGCCCACATACACATGGCAGCAAAGAGAATTGTAATCTGGTCTGTAACCCTACACTGACATCCTGTTTAAATTCCTAAGCATAGCAACCTAAAGGCTAAAAGGATTTATGAAGTTTTGCAAGCTTCTTTCCAGAAAACAAGTTATGACATCAAGGCTTTGGAACAAAAGAAAAAGGTTTATTTTTTTCTGTTTTATTTTTCATCTTTTTTCCCCAATGTGTTAAGACCTGACTTGACAAACAAATGGAAAATAATTATATTATGCTGGGTTTTATTACCTTGTTATGGAAGAATGAAGTTCATTTTTGCCTTTTATTGGCACCATCTGTTTCTTTTCTGGCAAGTATCTAGGACAGCATCATATGGTAATATCATACATATAAGTGGGCTGGTCCTGGAGTATTCAGGTTGTACTGATCATCAGATGCTCAAAACTTCTATTTTTCATTACTCCTCATTCTACTGTGTAGCCTGACAAAACAAAATTAAAAACACAACGTAAGAACTGTAACGCACACTTCCCTTTGAGGGAGAGACAGTAAATAGTTACCTGTTAGAGATGATGAAACATTTAGGTACTGTGTTCAGGAAGAGTTTTGCTAAATTATTCTCACATTCACCTTTCTAACATACTGGAAATGTCAGCGAGCAGTGCCCTCACCACTTCTGCATGTGGAGTGTGGTGCACAGCTGTCTGATCAGGGTCATACATAGGTTGGCATTGCAGGGGGACGTGCTGTAGTTTTGAAGCTAATCAGATCTTTTTCATTGACCTTATTGCCAGAAGACATCTTACTCTTAGATACTCATTAACTGGCAGTACCTCTTGATTCCTTAAGGGAGCCTAAAGTACGACTGAAGTTGAGTGAGCTGTGGCACTAAGGGACAGGGTTTAGTGATGGGACTTGTTAGGCTGTGTTGATGGTTGGACTTGATGATCCTGAAGGTCTTTTCCAATCTCAATAATTCTATGACTGATTCAGTGATTCTATGAGATGCGTCCCACTTACTGCCACATAAAAAAGCAGTTCCAGATATTGATGTAACAAAGCTCTATTTTAATAATTGTTGCAGTCAAATTTTATGAAAGAATAAAAGTCCAGCTTTTCCTAAAGTCTTTTGTAAGCTTTTGGGACTCTAACTTGGTAGCGAAGTTGATATACATTACCTAAAGAGATCCCCAATGAAAGTTAAAGGTCTCGGCTTAGAGGTAGCAGAAGAAGAGTGGATAGGTGTATTAACTTCAGAATCTATTTTAAAGTGTAAAGAGGATTCACCATGTCTTCTTTTGTTTCTGAGTCAGTGCCAGTTGTCAACAATTCATAGTAATAAGAGACCTAATGCACAGTTTAGGTGCTACATCTCTACACCTAAGCATAAATTATCACTGCTGCATCTGTCCTGGAGCTGAACAGCTGAGAAGTTTACTTGGCCCTAATGGAATGACTGGTTTATTTTTGACTGCTTAGAAGAGGAAAACAATACTGTTTTAACAAATTCCTACTAAAATGGTTCACATGTTTCTATGAAATTTGCCAGTGGTGACAGTTTGTGCAATACACGCATTTACTAGGTTTTCTGTAAACAGGGTCCAAATATTGTGCAAATGTTCTATTTTGTGAGATCTCAATTAGTTTCTATGGAGACAATTATGTTGTCACAAACTGAGTGTTATGACTTCAAGTGTGAGATAAATAAGAAGAGCATGGGAACTGCTAATCAGCAAAAATGATCTACATTTGCTTTGTAATAACAAAAAAGCAACAGCAATCCACAACAATGAAATTAAAGTCAATGCTTTCTTTAATGTTGTCAGAGAGAAACATATTAATATTCTGAATTCATCTCGTGACTGTGTGCACCTGTCTTCTCATATTACTTCACATAGTTCTTCTGCTAAAAATTAGCATCACTTTTTAAACTACTTGTCCTGTGGTAGTGGAAAACAAAACTGGTAAAGCACATATCAGGACTGATATTTCTTCAAGGGCTATCTGACAGCTCAGATGACAGATGTGTGCACATTCACCAGCCAGTGCTTCACTTGTGTGATGTAGCTGGGTTAATACTATTTATTGGCATTTTAAATCTCTCTTACTTACACATTAGAAATTGAAGCACAGCCTGTAAGCTGGATGTTATTTAGCTTGCACAATGGATGCTGTTCGCCCAGTGCACACTTTAAAACTAGGAGAGCAACAAGTGAAGATCTAGCACTTACTATTGTTGTAGTTCTAAACATCTTTCCCTTATGCTGAGCATAATTTATTGAGGGGGGATTGTGGCCACTGGGCTAGACACTGACTACACCTATATTTCATATAGCCCAGGGTCATAAGATTCTTTTCTCATGGTGTTATTGTTAATGTGCAAAGGTCTATTTTGTCAAAGGTGCATAAATGAATCATTCATCCCAAACAGGGAAGATATCCCCCCTGCTCCATAAGTACAGTGTTAGAGAGTTTGGGGATGCTGTTCAAGAGACATATACTGAACATAAATAACATATGAGAGTCTGGTAATTAGAAGTGTTTTTGTTATGAGTAATGAAATACAGAGGACAGAAATATACATCTGAGACAAACCTTATAAATTTATGATAGATCAGCATATACCTCTGTATGTGTGTGAATGTTAATATATATTCACACAGTTTATATTCTATCATGTAGTATAAACATAATAGTGTAGTAAATTTAGAATATTTTCTCTTTCACTTCACACATATAGACGCTCATGTTATATATTTATATTGAGGCTCCCCCTTTCTCTTTTATTTTAGCACTGTCTTGGCAACAGAAATGGCAGGTTTTCTTTGTTCAACATTGACAAGAGCTTTTACAACTTAAAAAATCTGACACAGTTCCAGCTTTTTTCCCCTTTCTTTCATTCTTTCTTTCTTTCTTTTTTCTTCTTCTGCTTAATTTTTTTTTTTTTTTCCTCCAGGGTTTCATGTTACTTGAATGAGATGGGTATATACTGGTTGAACCTTCTGTGTTCAGCTGTTAAACTGACAGCTTTTTCTTCTGCCCTGAGAAGGCTTTCAGTAATTTGGTTGTGGTGCCTTTTTCCTGTCACTGCCAAGAACAATGCTTCTGTTCAGGCTGACATCAGAGGTATAGAATTGCTCTGTGTTTGACCTCTGATAGCTGTGCATAATAGATCTGTGCATCACAAATACTCCACAAATAGTCTATTTGGGTGTATAGCTCAAGTCAAAACAGCAGTATATATTACAAGGATGTGTAAGTCAGAGGGGAGAGAGTTTAGGGGGGAAAAAGTCATTTGCAAGACTTGCCATTCTGTATCAATGTTTACAAAGGAGCTATCTTCCTTATGCAAATGTCATATACTACATCTCCTCTCCTGCCTCAGATTTACTTCATGCTCTGAACAATAGTATTCAGAATACAGGTTTCTCAGAATTTTAGTTTAATTTATCTACAGATGCATGATAGGTAGATTTTGGGAAACAGTTTAGGTTACTCTTTCCATTACTGTTGGTTGAAATTGGAATGTGAACTTTTTGAATGCTTTTCTAATATTCAGTATGCAGTGTAAATAAGGCCAGATGGCACTAGCCAGTAGGTTGCAATGAAGAATGAAAATTATATGGAAGTGAGGGACAGTCTGGTTCCATTTTCATGCTAGTGCTGTTTTTTTTTTTTTTTTTTTTTTTTTTTTTTTTTTTTTTTTTTTTTTTAGAGAAAGTATTATGTTTCTTCAAACTCCTCTGAAAATCCCTCTTAGAGTCAGTTATTTGACTTAGAATTCTGTGGGTGTTATTTTATCCTTCTTTTCATCAAAATACATCTGCAAAACCTTTCTAATATACTGAAATATCTATCTTTCCATAGATATTTTGATTATCGATAGTATTTTTTTATATATCTACCAGAGTAATATTGCCTGAAATCTATGGTTTTGACACATCCTTTTTACCGCTCTGAAATAAACAGATGAGTCAGAAAATGGATGAAATTGGACTAATCTCTATACTTGTAAGTGCAGAATGAGGTGCAGGAGAATATTTAAACTACTAAGGTCACTAGAAAATACATAGCAAGAGCAGCTGGTGTATCCCTGCGCATTGTCCTAAGCATAAAATCTATATTGTGATGAACTTCCTCTTTGTCTAATTTTTGTTTGTTTTGGATGTGTCGTGTTCTCCTCCCCCTCCACGAGATGAGTAAAAAAATTCCAAACTGAAATTGCTTTGGAAAATCTGTTTTGATGTGTCTGTACATGAGTAAATATCCATTTGTGTCATATTGCATCTTTGCATAATTATGCTAATTTGTGTACTTTGCAAAGGATTTACTTTAGTCTTGTGATATTTCCTGTCTCTACATACATACAGTGGGTGTATTCATATGATTTTATATATATACAGTCATTAGTGCAGCAGGGAATTAATTCTTATTGAAACTGTCTCATATTTCCAGAAGGCCTTAAAATATCCATAAAATGTAAAAAGTAGTAACTTTATTAAGAGTGTTGCATAAAAAGTTGAATACAATTGAGAGGCAAAGCATGTATGGGCTAAGTAAAACACTACTCTGGGCTATTGTTGTTTCAGTAAATCCATTTATCTAGATTTACATCAGAGAGAAATTTGGCCTGGTAGCTCTACTGAAAATTCAGCAACTTTTTATTCTGATTTTTTTTTTTTTAATTAAATATATATATATATATATTTGAAATTAAATGCTGTTCTTAGTTGTATCCCTTGGTGCAATATAAGAAACATTAACCAAAAGATGTAACTTTGGGAAGTGTCTGACTAACCTATGTAGTAATCTAACCAATCTAGTGAGAATTAATTTGACCTGTTATCGGCCCCACCATTTAGAGAATTTAGACCAATTACAGATAAAAGGAGTTGTACTATAATGGAGTAAAGAAATACATTTCTATGTACTTTATATCTATCTCTCTCTATAATATATATATATACATATATATAAAGTTTTTTATATATATATCATGAAATGGACAGTTCTTTCTGGTAAAATAAAAGTAAAAAGAGTTCACATCCACATTTGAAACACTTAGCAGCTAAAGATAACGTTTTTTTCCTGTTTCCTAGTGCAATTTTATTTGACGTGTAGCATTAGTAAAAATGTGCTTGTTTTTTACTGAATATTTTAAATACTTCACCAACTGACAAGCAATTTGTACCATTTTATGCTGATGGTAAGAAATGGCCAGAGATACTACTTAAAGTGGATTTATTGAATATGTTTATGAGAAATGAGCCTAATCATTTTACAGAATAGTGAGCACAGGGTGCCTAACACTGAGTTTCACCACTTATGCCCGTATTTCAGGGAAAAAAAAATAAATACAAATAGCTGTTTTCATCTTAAATTGCATGAATATTTAAGTTATCCACCAATTAGTATTAGCAATCCAGCTATGGAAATAAGATATATACAATATTTTACCATAAATTTATCAGTATCTAATGCCGAAATTCTTAAGTGATAGGTAGGTGGTATAATTCAGTGCTGTTCCTCTGAGGTTTGGAATTTGGAGCTATTTCAAATTACCAAAGCTGGCATAAAAGTACTTCACAGAAGAAAGTGAAGGAAATGTCTTCCTTGTTGCCCTAGCATAGATCCTCCTTGTCACATTTTGTTTTTCCATCCCATGGGAAGTCAACAGGCCCAATTTCCCTCTGTGTAAATACTTCAGCTGACTGACCCAATGCCCCTTTGTGTAAATACTTCAGCTGACTGACCAACAGGGTACTAATTACTGCAAGTCTCTAAAAGCCTTCACTACTGCAGAGCTCTGGAAAATGCAAGACCATGGCTCCCTTTCTTTTGTTCTCATATTGTCTGTTAAAATAGGCATTTCCTCAGGAGACATGTTATAGAGTCCTACTTTTGATGTAGCTTCTGGCACAGATCAGTGATGGAAATAGAATATTGGACTGCATTCACTACTAGAACTATTATAAAATGGTCTGTATTCTTCAGATATTTGTAAGATCATTGTATGTGACTGTCAAACATGACATTTTAGAAACTATAATAAAACAGGAAATTACCGGGAGATCATTATCTCTACACAGCTAGAGTTTGGCAACGTGCAGATATTTAATTTTATTCAGATAATTTGATCTTAATTAAAATGACAGATTTTTAGGGAATGGTGCTTGCTCAACTGTGAATTGTTGCAATACTCAATGTGTGGCAAGTCAATGTAAATCAGCTGCCACCTTTACTGAATGAACTCAAGCCATATCAGAATGCACTCACAATCCCTGACCTGTCCATATTTTCCTACAAGACATATTGCTGGGTCTTGACAATTAGCAATGAGAGTATCTTGAGTCTACGGTATGACAGTTAGCACTTCATGTGCACTTTGCATCCTAAGGCAGCAGAATATTGATTAGCAAAGATAATTGCTAAGGAATAGCTGTTGTGGAGAAAGGAATTTGTATCATCAAATTTATGACCACACTTGACCCAGAACTTTCCAGCTCAAAACTGAACATTAAGAATACTGCAAAGCCACAAGTATGTGAAGTATAAGAGGGAAAGTATTTGAAAAAGAACAGATTTTCCTCACCACTGCTCTGCTTTATTCTTTGCAAACTAATAAAAGAAAAAATCAGGCAAGCTGTGTAAGAATAATGGTCCTTATTGTAACCATGGCTCCTACAGGACAGGAAGAAGAAAAGGTAGGTAACTTAGAAATATTGAATAGCTTTTTAAAGATAGGTTAGTCAAGGGCCACTGCAGGAAGAAGTAAGGTAATGCTCATTCTTTCCATGACCATCTCACACCAAGAGCTTTGCAAGGAGAAAACCATGGCACAGATTTTTCTGGGATAAGAGCAGTGGTTATTTGTCAGTATGGAACTGGCCCAGCACTCAAAATGTAGGTTAAATCCACAATAGGACCAACAATGGCAGTGTCTTTATGTGAAGATGAGAGGAGAAAAGGAATTATTTCTACCTTTGCTAGCATAAAAATGATGACATTCTTCTGTCCTTTTTCTAGAAAATGCTGGGTACTTTGAAGTTTGAACCCTGTCTTTTTGGTTTTTTAACTGAAGGCAGAATTTCAGTTTGGTTTCCTTGTAAATGGACACTAAAATAATTCTTGTCATGTTGGTGTCTACAATTTTCTTTCTGTCACCTTAGTAGTGGAACAAATTGAAGTGAATTACTCCTGTTAGGAAGATACATTTAAATCCATTATTTACTTTTTTTTTTTTTTTTTTTTTTTTAATGTTGTTGTATGCCTACTTATATATTGCATTTTTTGCGCTATTTTGTAAGCTGCTATAACAGATGTGGACTGTATGGCATAGTAGTTGTTTTTGCTTTTAGCTCAGTAAAATACGTTCCTTGTTTCCAAATCCTTTGCCAAGCAGAAACCCAAATAGATTTATTTTTTTTTCCCCCTTTAATGTAATATCTCAGTGAATTTTCACTGTGTTCCTCCCTACTAGAGCTAATGTAACCTATGTTATGTTAGTATATGCCATCAATGGATGTCTGCTTATCTGCCAGGCTTCTAGGAAGACAGATTTGTTCAACAGCTGTATCTGATAAACGGATGAATAAATCAATGGCTGTCAGTTTGGTGATACTTGTTTGCGTGTATTTATTAAAAGTTAAACTGATTTCACTTTTAATATTTCTTCTGGTGATCTATAAGAAAGCAAATAATCATTTTCAATTCCCTTAGGGAAATCTGTTAAACAGTACACTCACCTGCATAAGGGAGCATTGAAAATTATTGATTATTACATGGTAGTAAAGTATATACCAAGGTTCAGAGTC
The DNA here is from genome assembly GCA_011076525.1 of Nettapus auritus. Classification (NCBI taxonomy): domain Eukaryota; kingdom Metazoa; phylum Chordata; class Aves; order Anseriformes; family Anatidae; genus Nettapus; species Nettapus auritus. The sequence goes on from CM021775.1 coordinate 16,179,547, forward strand.
CCACAGGTAATTAAGCCCATAACTCTCATTGATTTCAATTGGAATTAAATATCTTCATGAGTTCTGAGAACTAGGTCTTAGTGGATTCATGTAATTTCATTCGTCAAATTATTAGCTTTTGACTAGAAGGCAAAGCACAAGTAACAGTAACTGAGGAGAAGCCTTTAAGTGTCCTTCACATGGGGTTATTTCTTTGTCCAGAATGAACAGAACAGAACGTCCTGGGCATACAGCTTGTATGTGATGTCTGCATGATGTGATTTCTTCTGCTGTGAATATTGTGCCAGTCTCTCTTTGCAGACCAACTACCCTATTTACCCTCTATCCTTTTGCACCTTGTGACATTTTTCACAAAATGAACACAGAGAGATACATGAGGACAAATGTGGGTGTGAAAAGTTTTATAAGATGGGGAGAAGGAACCATGCACACTCTCTGAGCACACCCATTAGGCAACATGTCCTATGGAAGATAATTTCCATAGAAAAATCACAGTATAAGAAAATTTAAAGTTATTACTTTGTATTGCCAAATGCAAACATTTATTTCAGCCATATAGGTATGAATTTTGAATTTGTTCTCTAATGCAATACAAGAAAGACAAAAAAGATGCAAAATCTTGACCTTGGTGCCCCAACTGTTTTTATCTACTTCTAAGGGAAGGATCAGTGTTCCTGAGATATGACTGTCAGGTTAAAGGAATAACTGCCTTGCAGCATCTGTTTTACTCCAAACAGTTCTAATCCCTGGTGGAGAAAGCAATAAAGTTCTGTGCTTCAGGTCACGTACCTGAGTACTGGCAGTTCTTTTCAATATCTTAGATTAAATGAACTGTGAAATATTTGTTTTATTAGAAGAGCTTTAGTTTACTTGTGAGTTGTTTTCTAAATCATTTCTGTCCAGAGTAGCTTTGGAAATCAAGTTGTGTGTATTGAACAGAGTGTTCAGAAACAATTTTAACTGTTTGATGCACAATGCTTCATTATTCTGATTGTTAAAACACTGTTTTAATGCTGTCCATGGAATTTCTAGACAAAATGCAGGAAAGAGGAATAAAAGTTTCTCCTTATGGGGCCCAATTAGGACTGATAAGGCCAACGTTGCCTTGTGGTTCTGCTGCATGTCTGCATATGTCCCTGCAATGCAAATTGTACAGGAAATTTATGGCAGGGGTGCAGGTAGCACCACCAAATCTGTTCACAGTACCTTCGGCAAGGACCTCATGCTTGGGGTGAGAGAGGGCAGAGGGAGTCTAGGAACCTGCTTGCATCTGGACCTGAGGAGGCAAATCCACTACAGGGAGGCATCAGTTTGGACATCCGCTGTCTCAAGAAACTTCATGCCATGTTTCATCTTTATTGCTGCAGACATCCCTGAAGACGTACTGCATGTATGAACTGTATGAAAATGTTGCTACCAGAATGTTTTTGCTGGGGTAGAGTTTTACATATGTGCGTTCACGTCTGGAACCATACTGTGTTGTATCTGTGCATCTGGAAATGTAGTAAGCTATTTCTCCTCTGTAGTGAGTTTCTTGGATGTTTTTCAGATAGGATCACCCTGAAAGAAGCAATATTCTTGTGAAGTTGTACCTGGAGGGGAGGAACATCCAGGCTTTCTCAGAATTTCAGCCCATGCTGACAAGCTGTGAATTTGGGGTGTGAACTTTTTATGTGGTGAAGGCCTGCCTGGAAGAATGATGCTTTCACTGGCAGACTGAGCCAGCTCCTTAACGCAGATGGGAGGTAGACCTTCCTTCAAAAACACATGAATTTTGGTGTGGTTCTTGTTTTTCTGTTACTGATTTCTAGGCTAGATTACACAGCTGTTTATAACAGTTCTGTTCATCAATGTTTTGTTTACTTATTGCATATAAGCTTTTTGTATATGTGTTCCTAAAAGAAGGATTTTAGTGAGGTGCTAAGTTAGAGACATGCTATATACCTAGACTTCTACCTTTAACTTATCTGACTTCTCAATAGAGTTGAGAAACTTATCTAATATTTAATGGGTGCCAGGTTTAAAATGGAAGGTGGATTTGAGAAAAGGCTGAAAAATATTTATAGTGTAGCCAAAGCAATTAGAGAAGCCAGCAGAGACTGTATTTCTCCTCTTATTCAGGAGGAATTTACTTCCTCTCCTTTGTCTATCACTTTCGAAGAACTATCAGAAGAAAAATATACTAATATAGTCACCTTTCAGTGAAAATGCAGTAGGCAAAGAAACTAAAATGGGTGGGGACTGGCCAAATAATTGTCATTGTCACAATTCTAGTGTGCACTTCTAAAAAATGCATTCAAAGAACATGGCTTGTGAAAGAATTAGAATGGAGTGAATAATGGAAAAATATTCAGAAATATGCTATTCAGAACATTTCGTGTATTCATAAATTATTCACCCCCACAGAAGTGCAGGTGCCTCAGGATTTTTATGTGTAATGTGACATCCTCAGCTGGCGTACACTGGCACTGCTGCATTTGTTTCCATGGAGTGATGCCAGTTTACAAAGATCTGCCCCACCTTATTCTTTTGTTTTGTGCTCCTCTTATTTTCCCAAACATTCAAATACATGTAACTCTACACAGGAAACTATGCTGAGACTGGAGATGAACCTTGGGGCTCTATGATAGTACAATATCTTTAAGCTTTACTTTCACAGTTTCCACGATAACATCAGTTCTTTTTGGTATATGCTGATAGCATTGCTGCTCACAACTACCTGCATGTTCTTTCTCCCACTCTCCTGTAGCTGTTCGGTGTGTGTATATTAAATGCTCAAGTTCCATTATCCACCTATCTCCAGTTGTTATCAAGTTAATTTATGGATGAATGTATTTAGTTTTGTATATATTTTCAAAACCAAGAGTAAATAGCATTGTTTTTGCTTATTTAAAATCCCATTATAGCAGCTGCACTATAAAGTGCATTTTTTCTACTGTTAAATATTTTATCTTGACCACAGTTTGCATATCAGGAAACTTGTAGCAGTATGTTGACTGTTATCTTCTGTGTACCAAAGCACAAGATAGTTTGGAATAATTAAATAACATTGCTTATCCATTATCCTTGGAGGGCTGGTACTCTTTTATTCTAAGAAGATAAAAGGTAAACATAAATTATAGCAAATCAAACTGCAGGATGATAAATATTGGTGGAAACCTGGATAATAATATTACAAAAATAAGATGAAATCCACCCTTTCCCACTTGCATCCATCTTCTATATTTGTTTTTGCTGATCCAGCTATTGTAAAGGAAGACAATGGCTGTGGCAGTGCTTTTGCAAGGCCATTATACATTTCTGAATGACACAGTCATCATTACTCTGAGTCTTATTTGCTCAAGATTTTATAAATATAGATTGGTGCATGGTTTAGGTGGGAAAAGTATCAAATCTATGACACATATGTAACTCAAGTCAGCACTATTTCAAACCTTTTTTGAGATTCAGTAGCCTTTTCTTTATAAGATTTCCAGGATGCTTTCTGTGGCAAAGAGTTGTGACCGTGTGTTATCTTTGTATTCCCCAAGTTTTCATTAGCATGACTGACAGTTATAGTGTCTGTAATTCTTCAAGTGAAAAGAAGGCATTCCCAGGCACTACTGAAATTGAGATTTCATAGGATCAGAGAAGAAAAAAAAAATTAATAATGGATTTGTATCTAGTATTATACCATGGCATAGATATTTATCCAAGAACAAGGTTTCATTGACTTGTGGTCATTACTCAAATGAACTACTCAGATGAAAACCACTTTTAATTTGGAAAATAGTGTATATGTATTTAATAGAATAGTAGGTACAGTTACAAACAGGAAATAGTTTTAGATCTAAAGGCTGAAGTAGTTGTAACAGATGGGAAGTCTTGAGGGAGTTAGGACTAGGATTGAAAAGTCCTTATGGCACAGAATCAGGGAAAAAATAGAATAAATTGAGCATAAGAAAAGGGTGTGATGAGGATCAGGAGGTATCAGAGGATGAAATTATAATTCAATCTGCTAATCTTTGCTACAGAACTTCACGGCAATAATAATAAGACATTGCTACAGCTTAATTTACCAAAGAGACAGAGAGAGAGGCATTGAAATTCCTTCAACTATTTTAATATAAAATTCTTGAAAATTCCTGTTGGCCAGCTGTCATGCCATTCAAGAAAATATGTATTTAAATGTTATATTTCCTTATTCCACAACCCCCTCCCCCAATCCCCTCTTTGTATGTTGTTTTGGAGAGGCTAAATTAAAAGGACTCTTCAGTAACGAACAGTTTGTTTTCTATTTACTGTCCATTGGTAAAACTGGCACAAAATCTTCCACTCTACTGCTACTATTGAATAGAGATAAGCCCCATTTAAAATGGAGAGATAACTTCATAATTTTCAGTTAAAAAAAAAAAAAAAGTTACATTACCTAAAGATGAGCTAAATATTGTAACTACTCAAAGTTTTCTATAGAGCACAAAGTCCTCAAAAAAATAAGTTGCCATGAATTACTTTGTTTACTGCCTTTTGTAGTTATTATTGTCATTATTCTGCTATGCTCTAAAGGTGCCTTAACCCATTTTTGTTTACATAAAGCTATTATTAGAGTTTGTACTAGGAAGTATATAATTTACATAATCATAAAATAAAGAATGCACATGAAGATGTGAAATAAAACAGTAAACATTTTTATCTGTGAAATGTTATTGCTTGACCTGAAGTAAATTAAGACCAACTGCCACTTGAATAGCAATTATTTGTTGCTTTGAGATGATGATACTGAAAACAAATGAGGATTTTTTATTTTTTTTTGACATAACTGTGTGTTGAAATAGTAATCTTATGTTCAATTTAACTTAAGTCTTTCACTTTTACAGAACTATATCTGTAATTTAATTGTGGCAGAGATGAACAATAGACACTTGTATTCATTTTGGCAGCTACAAACATGTAAACAGAGTGGCCAGCACATATTTTCATGTGCTACAGTCACAGGGAAAACTTTATGAAACATTTAGTTGTTCAACAGAGTAGCAATGCTTAGAGGTTGACCTTGAAGTTTTTGAAATGCGAATTGATCCACTGGAACAAGTACAAAGCCAGCTTTGGTGCTAAATGTAAATTGTTAAAAATGGTGCTGCATAACATCTGCCTTGTAGTATGCCTTAATCAGCACTGTGAAAAATGAAAGTTTAACGATCTACTATAGTGGCTTCTAAGTGAAGGATAAACAAAGGATGAAAGAGTTTCCTTGCATGGTTTGTAACTGATGGCATGAAAAATGTCAAGAACCATCTGCCTCAAACTTATCCAAACTGTCATCAAGTATTCTAATCCAGTCAAAGGAGATACAACTAGAACAACCTATGTAACTCGCTGAAGGCTTATCAAAAGAGTTGTAAATAATAAGAAGAAAACGCACACACACACACACACACACACACACACACACACACACACACACAAACCCCATCAACTGCATAACCACAGATTTCTGCCAGCTTGCCTGTGGCTTTGAAATTCAATCCCATTTCTCTAGTCTGACAAACTGTACTAAATGGTAAAATGGATTTTTATTGCTTTCAGCCATTTTCATTCCAGCTGCTATCACAAGGTAAGTACTCAGTTTTCTAACATGAGAATTATATTTCTTCTATTTTGCTTTTCTCTTTTGTGAGTGTATATTGACTGCAATATGCACGAAAATCTATTTTTGCAGGGCTAGGGTGTAAGTGGAGATATTTAGACGTCTGAGCTTAAAAAGCTGTACTCCTTCTAACCTAGCACACAAAAGAACCCCAAATGTAGCTATGTCACTGCAGAAAGCCACATTCTAGTGAACACATTCTAGTGAACAAATATTCACCCCCCCTAACCCCCTGCCCCCCAGCTTTCACAGAAGATAGGAAAACACATCTTTTTCCCTAAGAAAAGAAGCAAACACACTTAAAGGTGATGTTCCTTAATTACACTAAGAAATAATCAAATGTCTGTATATTTGCTGGTTTGATTTTTATGAAGTTTTTCAACTTTCAACAAATTAGGCCACTCTGTATTCTGGGCTTAGATTTATTTTTTTTTTTTAGTTATTTATTTTATTATTATTATTTTTTGTTTTAAGAAATGTCCCTTAGTACCTAAGAAGTACAAATCCTTTTGAAAGGCAGTGAAAAGTTGGCTGTTAAGTCAATGACTGGACATGCTGAAGTGCATACTCCTTGTGCTTTAAAGATTTCAAGGGCTGGGGGCTGGGAGAGAAATGCCAAGTCTACTCTTGCACGTGGCTTTCTGTACTCCCTTGTGGTCCCCTTGGTTTCAAATGGTTTCCAAAATGGGTGAGTTGGGGTCTTTTGGTTTGTAGTAGTGTTGTGAAATACAGGCTTAATCTAGGCTGAGGTATATAGACTTTTGACTCCTTTGTTAAAAATTTCTCCTGTGGCATTTGTTGAGATTTGTTGAGGTATTGGATAATGACTTAGGTAAGCAAAAGGAAAATATAAAAATATAAGCAAGGAACAGAGAAAGCAAAGTGAAAGGATGATGAATTCCAAATATACGTTGTAGTGCCACCTGTATTTAAGTACATTTTTTCTTTCTTTTTCTCCCAAATATGAAGCATAACTCCAGCTATCTTAGAGCTGGAAACTATGATTTTGGGCATAGAAAGGGAGACGTAATTTCATAAGGTTCCATTTTAGCTTCCATATTGGCAGTCTATATTGATGTATTTAATTTTTACTTAAAATACAGAACTCTTAGCATTCATAGAAACATATGTATATTCTGTTGTTTAAAGTTATATTTTTATTATTTGCTCCCAAGCTATGATGTCCTCTAATAGCTGTGTAGCATTTATGTGGAAAAAAAATATTTCTATTAAATGTATCCATAATTTTCATTGGCTCTTGAGTGAATTTATACAATTGATGTTGTTACATTTGTCATGGAATATTCTAGTGTACAGGTGGAAACAGATGATACAGTATTACTTTTGTTTTTTATTTTTTCATTTTGTACGGTGACAAAATGGTATGCAATGCATTGGAAGATTATTTATCCATAGCAGTTATATGAAATGCAAATGTCATAACACAGATTACATTTCCATAAAACCAAAATAACACTTCAATGTATGTGATTTAGTTTTACTGTGCACATTTTTATTTAGCAGAACTGACACATTGCTTCATATTTGAATCATTTTTTTTGCCTTTCACATTGAACAAAAAGGTGAAGAACTATTTCAGGGTACAGTAACTATTTCAGTACTGGCAGTCTCTCAAAAGTCTTTCCCAGCTTAATAAAAATATTTTCTCACTCTTTTATTTCTAGTGCTAAAAGAAAAAAAGGGGTACATAGGCCAAACAGTTAATCTTCTAGCTGCAGTTCTACTGTGAAAATCTTGCCTGTCAGAAACCTTATTTTGAGCTAGTTCTTAGAGAAAAAGAGCTAGGGAGACAGAAAACAAAAGGAAGTGGCAGAGAGACTATGTTTATGACATTATCTGTTCCTTATTATCCATACAAATCAATTAATTAAGATGATTAAGTACTTAAACAGTTTCTTGTCCAGTTCCTGGGACACTTTAACTGAAACAATTCTCAGCCCATCTTGAGAATTTTGAGAATACAGGGAAAGAACTGGGAAGAGCATGAGCATATTTCATAGGTGGATAATAATCCAGTGGAGTACAAATCTCTTCTTCTCTGGATTATTTAGCCAGTTGATTTCCTTCTTTTAAATCAGTAACAAAACAAAACAAAAAACTTAAATGGGACCATTCATTCTCCCCATACCTCTGGTAGTTTACTTATTTGATTTTGCATTTTTTGTTCATTTATTATTATCATGTGTTCACATATGTGGATAATGAACTCATTTAGTTAGGATGTCAACAGGGTACAATAAGACAGCCCTTTTCACCAAGAATTACAATAGACTAAGTGGAAGATGAGAGGCAGCAGTTAAACACACACAGAAGTCTTTCCAGGAAAGACAAAATTCCCAGTTTGGTTAGCAGAGTTCTCAGCATACTGCAGACCTCGCTATACTGGCTGTAGGACGTCTTGGCCTGTAAGGCACCATGTATATCTGTGAGGATCACTAATATGCCATTCCTATGTTCTTGTCTATCTGTCAGATAAGAAACTAGCATGAATTATTATTTAATTTCTCTCCACAATCAGTACTGAGTTATAAATACCTCTGGGTTGTTATCATTATCTTCAGACACCCCTGGAGGGAGGTATATTTCCGCTGATGAGAGGGGTGAGGAACTAGCTTTAGCCAGCTAAAATGTGAAGAAACAAGTCCCATCTTCTGTGTGCTATCACAGAGCTGGCAGTCTTTTTTTGTTGTTGTTGTTGCTGTTGTTTGTTTTGTTTATTATTATTATTTCTACACCTGCATAACTTCATCCTGTTAGTATTCATATCCAGAACACTTGGCATGCACTGGCATTTAAAACTAAATTACTGTTAATAGTCTGTAACACATCAATAGTAGCATGAAGTGCTACTTTGTGGGTTAACAATGGCTGCTGTAAATGGAACTTGATTTTTCACTATATCTGACTATGGCATGAGAAAAGTGGATTCTAAATGGTTGTGATACAATAAAGTATCTGTGGACTAGCCGAGACTGTAAATTAGCATTTCTTTGGTAAATAATTGTGTAGTAGCCTGTAAACCATGTTAATAGTTGTATCTTTGTAATTCAATAAAGCATATACAGAACATGCAGGTGGTTCTTATTTTTGTATGGGCAGAATTGTTTTAGTGTTGTGCCTAGGTATGTATCCCATGAACTCCTGGCTTTCTCATCAACCAGATTACTTGTTTACTGTTTTTTTTTTTTGTTGTTGTTGTTTTGTTTTTTTTTAATTGCTTTCACTGATTGATCCTATCTGTTATGTTTTGCTATAAACAGCATGTGATATAATTGATGTCTATTGTCATTGTTATTATTTTGTACAACAAAAATCGCATGTTACTATTCACTTTTTCATGGCAATTTAATTTCCATTAGTCAAGGATATGTCAGAGACGGCAAAACATGTGATTGCACTACAATAAACCACTAGATATGTATGTGTGTTTTTGTTGTGGGTTAAGCAGTCCAAAAACTAAAACTTTCCAAATAGTGATGTTAGATGACTAGACCATATAAAGAAGGTAATTTCAACAAGTTATAAATGTCAGGAGAAAAAAACACCTCCTCTGTGCTGTGTAGTTTGCTGAAAGGGATCTGCAAAGGTGTGCTGGTCGTGCAGTCATTTCCATTGAGATACATGTGAATTTTAATAAAAACAGACAAGCCTCTCAACTGGGGTTTGCAGGCAAACTACATAAAAGCATTGGATGGAAATCAGAAAAAGAGCTGGATACTTGTGCTTAGCATGCTTGGAAATATGTTAATGTACTCCTATGTAAATTGACTTAATGGAAAGAATGGAAAGTGTCCAGCTACAATAGCTAACTTGATTAATCTCAGCACACTGTTCAGCCTGGCTGACCTAAAAGAAGATAAATTCAGTGAATAACCAGGATGAACAACATTACATTGTCTTCCAGAACAAGGCTCCAGCAAACTGGTGCTTGGGTTGTTATGTGCCAGGACATGCACACACTACCATGAGACAAAATGGTGATTTTTTTTTAAAGATAGTTTTTCGGCTTGCTCTGACTCTATGTTATTCTCTGGTGGGTGGATGGGTGGACTTGGAGGCTGCTGGCCTGGGAGTGCCAGTGGGTGAGAGTGTGGCTACAGCACTGTGAAATGGAGTGCCTGCCCCCAGTCCCCTCAGTGTGCGCAGGCCCAGGCCTGTGGGGGGGAACCAGTGACTGGGTCCTCTGCTGAGGCAATCAAGGGTGGTGTCTGGGAGCACACCCATCCCCTGGCACCTTCCAGATGTCTGTCAGACCTCAGCCTCAGGGGATGGTTTGCAAGAGGCATGTTTTGGCTGAGCAGTGGATGCAACCCATGAGTACAAGCCCCTCAGCTTTCCTGCCACCTAGGGCTTGCCCTGCTTAAAGATTTTAGGGCAGGATGTGTCCCAGAACCAAAGCTGGGGAGTGAGTTCTCCTCACCAGATGGGGCCTCTGCCATTGTGCCGGTGAGTCAGGGTGGCAAAACCAGGCGCTGAACACACAGACAAATACACAGCCTGTACCTTCAGTTGGCCACTGTTCACAAGTAATATTTCTTCCTTTGCTTTTGTGTTTTCTGTATCAGTGCAAAGAGATTGCAAGGGATGTAAAAAAGAGAATCTAAGGGTTGGAATTTGTGCCATATGAAAGGGTGTTTTGTGTGCTTCCCTCTTCAGAGTACAAGGGGTTACAGGTTTAAACTAAAAGAGGATAGGTTTAGATTATGTATAACGAAGAAATTCTTCACTCTGAGGGTGGTGATGCACTGAAACATGTTGTCCAGAGAAGCTGAGGATGCCCAATCCCTAGAGATGTTTAAAGCTTCCCTCAGCCAACCTGTTTATTTGGGGGAAGGTGGGAAGAAATGGTGGGTGGGGAAAGGTTCCTCTGGCCTCTGAGAAGAATAGGCACCTGAGGGAAGCAGAGAGCTGACTGGCAGGCCACTTGATCTACCTGTATTTAGTTTTCTGTCAGAAAAACAAACAAACAAAACTATAAATATTTACTTTGGCTTAGGTGAGCCTTTGAACTAGCATGGAGAGAGGAGTCACTACAAACAAGAAATAAACTTCATGAAATATAGGTTTCTAAGTAGATGTCTGCTGCTGTTCTTTGTGTTTTTGTAGGATGGATTTCTGGTAGTAGTTGCAGAGGACAGGGAAGAAAACCATGACTATTGATCACTCTTTTAGGAGAAGAGGGTCATTTGTTAAATGTAACTTAAAATTTGATTGTGGGGGAATAGGTTAATTTCAAAGAGTAATTTTCCACATTTTGTATATTGAATATATATAAAAAGAAGAAAATGAGTGACCATCTTTCATTAAATCTTTGTTTGAGCCCTCAATACCAGTGCTTAATTGACAAGGACTCAGATAAAAACAAGCACTAAAAGGTTAAAAAGCTTTTAATTTTGTCTTACACACTACTGCTTTAATACAGCACTAAACTTTCAGCTTAGTGTGAGCTTGAAAATCTGGCTTATTTTGCACAGGAGCAGAGAAAAACTTATTGTTACTGTGAGGAATGTCTGTCATAGTCTATTTTTTGTTTTTGTTGTTGTTTCCCAACTAATTAGGGTTTGATGGTAATATTTAGTCATTCATAGAAGGAAATTAGAAATATGGTTCTATATTCATTGCTAGTGACTTTGCCATTGACTCATCTTGCAGTGCACGTTTTATCTTGGATAGACTCATTGTCTCCACAGTAAGCACTGAGGTGCCCATGGCAGCTTCATGTCTTTATGCTATGGGTAGAGTTAATTCACTACAAAGTTAGAACAGTGTGGACATCTGATCCTGGAACTAGGATCTGTTGGTGTAAGGCTTTGGGAAAAAAAAAAAAAATGACTGGCTGAGAAATCTTAAACCACTTCAGGACTTTGAATCATTTGGCATTGGTGATCAAACACTAGGTGCCCTAAAACTGTGTTGATTACTTGATTACTGCCTAGAACCAGCTGAAGATCTGATCGCAGCTGCTTCAGATCATCTTTGTTCCCTGCTCTCCTTCCCCCTTGCAGATGTGTGTTACATGGGCAGAATTTGTAATGATGTCTCTTGTCAGTCAGGCAGTTTATGCTCGTTGCTTCAATCTTCCAGGTGATGGGACACATGGGCAGATTTTATTTTATTTTATTTTATTTTTTTTTTCCCAGCTGATCAAAGAAGGAGTGATTTCCCTTCATGCTGCAGTTTCCTGTAGAAGCTGTGGTTTGTTTTACCTGGCAGAGTCTCATCAAGACATTGCAAGTTTAGTGTCAGTGCAGTTATACTTGTTGAAGAATTAGCTTATGTACAAGTGTCTGCTGTGCAAGTTACTCTAGTATTAGAGTACTTCATCATGAGTGAATTTTCTGCTCTTCAATGTTTATGAAACAGACGTGGAATAAAGATGCAGGTAACTTTTAGCTACTTTTGAGTTTCTCTGTGTTGTAAGTCACTATATAAAATATTGAAATTAACTATTAATTATGAGTTGTTTTAGGTGTTAATATAAATTTTAAAACTTTGAATTTCTTTTTAGTTTTCATTTTCTCTTTATACACAATGAGTTCTGCATTCTGATATTCTATGCTGATACCTAAAAATAACACTGACCACAAATGGAATAGTGTGTGAGTTTGTAATGTGTTTTGCTCAATGTGTTGCATTTCTACATATAAAATATATTTTTGGAATAGCTCATTGAAGGACAAAAATGGTGTAATAGCTTAATTTATAAAGTGTGATAAAAACTAATTTTAGTCTTGATATTTCTGTCCTCTGGAGAGTATGTGGATGGCTTTATGGTTTCCTGGGAAGTTTCTGGCAAATATGCTCTAGACTGTGGTGATGTAGGCTGCATTTTGAGGATAAATTAGCAACTACTGTTATTTTTTTAGCCATATGACTGCTAATGTGATCTTTGGTTTAAAGTTTGTTTTTCATTTTCTCTTCAGGCACAGGGATATGGGAAGGGTGGTGATCGTTCTTGCTCATTTTTCCAAAAATAATGTTCCAAGGGGTTAGTTTTTATGGTCTTGAAGTTGTCAGTATGATTTCTAACAGTTAAGGTGAGGGTAATTTCTATTGTCATCTTCTGAAGCCTTTGATGCTGGAAATAGGCAACTTTATCAAATTTATTTAAAATTGCAAAGCATATATTCAATGGTTCTGTAGACTTCTACTTTATAAGTTAGTAACAAACTAACATTTAACTTCCATATTCTCTGTCCTTACCTGCTTGGCATTTATTTGATGCGGACATTTGGGATTTCACAAAGTGCAATGACTGTTCTTGTGTGTTTTTGTTCTTGTGTGTTTTTTGTTGTTTTCTTTTAAAAGACACTTTTTGAGAGGGTAAAAAATAAAATTCCTGCCTTCAAATTTTGTATGATACTTGAGACTTACTGACTAGCAACAGTCCCTGCTTAGGACATAACACCAGAAGTAATTTGTAAGAGAATGCTGCTGATGAGCTCCTGGCTGCGATGTATGACTTGCTTATTTTTGTAGTTCAATTGATGGTCTCCGTACAGAGTTCTTCCTTTAGCAGCACTGCTTTCCCATTAAAAACTTTGTCACCCCTGTTCTTTGTGCAAATAACGATGACATTTGGAAAAGAATCCTTAGTGACCCAAGATTATCCAGAACTTCTTTGTAGCCATGGGGACAGCAGTGATCCTGTGAATTGGGTGGGGGGAAAAAAAAAAGAGCCTGTACTACTTGTGGTGCTAGAGAACTTGTAGGCAAGTGTAAATGTGCAAAATTTAGTGTATGCAGCTGAACTCCTTCTATTCATTGGATAATGTATTTTTTTTAGCTTCTGTCTTTAGTAATTATTATTTTGAGGGGTGATATGCTTAATTTCTAAACTTCTGTCCCGTATTTCTGAATTCTTTTAGAGTTTAGTTTTCAGTTTCTTGGTGTTACATGGTTAAATGTCGACACTGTTGACTGGTGTGACAAAGACAATTAATGCTTCTAATCAGTAAAACTATGTTTCTCAAACTTTCAGGTTTGTCTATTTGTTCATGAGTTTAGATAAAAAATGTTTAATTGCTTGACAATTTGGCAGAAATTCCAGCAGCAAAGCGTGAATCGAGTGTTCTTAGAATGTGTGATGAAGCTGGCATGTGATGAATCTGTCCTCTGGTATTTCATTATCAAGCTAACATTATGCTCTTTGTAGTTCAGAAGACACTTTATTTATGATAAGTATTTCTGTGGCACATGGTATTTCAAGCAAAATCTTTCAGTGGTTCAGAACATAGCATTTAGAAAATATATTTTTTTGGTAAGATTTAAAAATACTTCAGCTGATTAGTTGCTGAGGACCTGATTCAACACAGGTAAAAGAAATCTTTTTGTCAATGTAGATTATTTGATTTGGACCATAGCATGGGAGAATGACAGACTCTATAGTGGCAGAAGTTTTAGTACGCTCCATATCAAAATATGTCAAATAAGAATTGCTATGTTGGGAATACTGGAATGCTAAGCAGTTTCCAGACGTATGCTAACTAGATTGTGAACAAGATGGCAGCATAATCTGTGTGGCTTTTTTTGACAGACAACAGAAGAGATACTTAACTTGTAATATATAAAAGTATTTGGATCTTAAAATAAAATGTGACCTCTTTGTTTTCATTTAGTGAAGCAGAAAAAGTAATTTCTTCAACATGTATTCACTTCTGTTATCTTAATAGAAGTTACACTCTGGAATTTTTGTACCTACTGCTGGTGATTGCAGAAAACGCTTCTCTCACTCATGAAATGTTTGGTGTTGCTCTATTGTGCTGCTACCTTGCTCTAATTTCCTTAACTCTGGTCAGAAAATCAACCATAATGTATTATGGTTCATAAAACTCAAACCAAATCAGTCCAGAGTAGTCTATAATCTTCATCACAAACTATTTCTCATCTTCATACTTCTATTTGAATGGGTTGAAGAGAGGATTCTTCTCAGATGAGTTTATCCACTCAGCCTGCTAAAGAACCACTCAGTAAGGGAACAGAATTTGCTTGTAGAGTCATGAAAGTCTACTTGTATCTATGAAGATGAATAAAAGCCTGGAGGAATTAAATTCTTAGTGTTTTGCATTTAGGGTTTTATTTTTAGTATGAAAAGCAAAGGAATGAAATTCTTTTTTCTTCTGGGATAGATAGGAATATCAGCCTTCTGTCTGAGTCCTGCTGTCCTGGAGGAAGATCAATCCTGACCACTTCTAAGGAAATAAGAATTTGTTCTAAACAAAGAAAATTTATTTGTGAGCGCAGACTTTAGTGTTTTTGTTTGTTTTTATTATGAGAGTATGACAACTAGAAGGTCACAAGCATGAATCGCCCTTTATTTATGACTTGTATTATGTTCTTGCACTAATGTAAATTAGATATTAATTACTTTGAAGCTAAAAAAGATAGCACTTTGCATACAGTCTTTTCACATTAAGACTGATTACAAAAGTCACCTGAAAAAGTAAGACAAATTGAAGTTGCTATTTAATTGGTACTAGCTATCTCTAGGAAAAGAGTAAGTAGAAAGGGCCTGGCATGAGCAGAATTCTATACTCTAGGCTCAGTTCACATACAGGTAAGAATTTGTTCTCAGGAAACCTGAGGGAAAACAAGGCATGCAAAAACAGCTGGGGTTGTTAAAGGACAAATTACTTCTCCCTGGCCTCTACTTTCATGCTACGAAGAACTCCACAACCTGCAGTGCTATGATGCTCTACAACAAATATACAGTTGCATTAAATGCACCATTAAATATCTTCTCTTAGTACTGCAGTCCAATGGATGGCAAACCAAGGGGCATCACTGTGGTGGCTTTTCTGTTTCTCTAGATATGTGTATCTTATGAGAGTAGCAATTAAGAGTCTAGAGATACAGGAAGAAATAAACTTTGGTTTTCAGGTATTTGTATTCTTTCTTTCCACTCACCTAACTTTACAAAATATTAAAGTGTTTTCTTTCACAGGAACTAGATGGACGGGGTTATTAAGCACATTTGGGGGTGGGTGTCATTTGATAGTGCTTCTGAAAATGTCACATTTCAAAGTGAAGACAAGTCTTTCTCTATAAAATTATATTAGTCCCAATAACACTTTTCTTTCTCTGGTAGATTATGTTGATTTTCAATAAGCATAAGAAAAAAATCTTATCAGATTTTCTGTCTGCTTTGGGGAGCTTTGTATGTGTAATGCTTAATCTGTTGGATCCTGGTATCTTGTTTCAAACTACTTTCTCTTGCTGAATTAGAAATAAATGGTCTTACCAGTTTACAAGTGTTACTTGTCTTTGATCATAATGATTTCCCATGTGGAATTAAGTCTTTGACTTTTGAGAATTATATCAATTGCAAAACCACATGTATTCTTAATAGTACCTGGTGGATTTTTCTCAGTCACAGTTCCATTTTTTATTTTTATTTATGTTTGATCTTATCCAAGCTGTAGCTATGGTTTATCCCTTTCATTTTTTCCTTTCATCAAAGTCTTACAGGCACTGTCACTTCCAAGAGTCTGTGCTTGTCTTCTGTGTCAATCCAGGCCTGTGAAGGAGCATGATGCATCTCAAAGTTGTTTAGGGTAGGCTTAGATGAACTGGTTTGAATAGATAGGGAAGATGAAAGGTATGGCTACAGCTGCTTTATTATTAATAATAAATTTTTTACTAGATTTTTTTTTTTTTTTGGGGGGGGGGGAGGGCCACCAAATTCTATTGTTCGACTTAGCATAGAAGCAAAAAAATAATAAAAATAAATAGTGACAAGAAGGCTATGTATCATAGTAACAACTAGAAGCTGGTACTAGAAATATCTAACCAACCAGAATTTCTCTAACAATTCTCTAGGAATTGAGAATTGTTGACCAGAAATTATCTGCATGGAGCCGTAGCTACAGTTTTTTTTTTTTTTTTTGTGGTTCACCCTTCATTGCTTTTAAAGGCACTGTAATTGCTAAGGTTCAAGAAGCCCATTATATAAAGAAACTGAACTTAATTGTAAGACATTGAAATGCATCTAAAGGAGATCAGAATTCTACTTGTTGTATTCCTTGATCTGTTTAACATATTGCTGGTTGGTAGAAATGAGTAACTTGCCTATTTTTCACAAAGACCTTTTCCTTTGTCAAAAAAATTTGACTGTGGAAATGATGCTTCAAATAATGCGTGTGCTTCATACAGTTCTCCCAAGGAAGACAGAGGGGAGGGAGCTTGAGAGATCTTAAAATATTTCTATATCAAACTACAAATTTTGAAAAGAAATCTCATCAATTTATACTCCTTATTACTCTTCAGGTGAGTGAGTGAGAGTGGGTTTTAATTCTGTGAATAAAGCACCCAGGACTCCTGAGCTCTTTGTGTGCTTTGTAGTGTCAATATATCTAAACAGTATTTATGACAATAGAGTCTTATTGCTGGAAGAATGGGGACAAATGAATAGACGATACAAGGCCTTATTCCCAGTTTGCGTGGTTTCTGAAGTCAGTGAGTATGTTTGGAAAGCTGTCCTTAAGTAGCGTTTTTTAAGATCATGTCTTAAAATCAGTTTGCACAATATTGAGTTTTTGTTTTTTAAGAATAGGTATAACAGTTTTTTCTTGTTCACATCTAATAGACTCAAACAGAACCCTTATGTTCCAACTGTTCAGAATTTTTAGGGTATTCATAATAAGTAGGATAATGTATGTGTATAAACAAGTTAATGAGACTTGCAAAACATGATAACTTCAGGGAAACTTTTTTAAAAAAAAAAAAAAAACAAAAAAAAACAGGCAAGTTTGTTTCAGAAAGCCTAGGGTTTTCTACTTATTTGTGCAGTCCTTGGAACATTCATCATGTTAGCTTATCAGATAGTGGATTTTCTTTCAGCCGAAATAGAAAAGTCTGGATGATATGCCCTTGGCACAGTACTTCAAGCTAGCTTACACAATATCTATTGGCAAAGGTGAGATGTTCTGTTGTGGTTTTTGTGAAGTCATTTTTGACTCAGAGCTTCTGAAGTTTCTATCAGCTGGAGTGCAATAGGTATCCTGGAATCTCAGTATCCATTTAGATAAGTGCCATGTCAATCTCCTGCTGTCTGTATTAACGGTTCTGCATTACATATATATCTGGTATGCTTGTCTTGGGGTAAGGAAGGTTGAAAGAGAAAGCAAAATTGGAATGCATCTTCATCTACTCAAGTGTTGTTCCCCATTTCTTTTTAACACTTTGGGCTGTGTGTTGAACTTGTCTACAAAGGCCTGTGTTGCTGCATAGCATGAAAAATGCATATGCTGCTTGTGTACACTGTCACTTGTGTGACAGCAGTTTTCTAGGAGCTGCAGTGATGTTTGAGCAGATCTTGTGCTGATTCTGGGAATATTCTGTGCATTTAATGGGGATCCAAACTCTACTGGCTCAACAGAGGTCTGGATTGTTTTGGTTGTTTTAAAAATAAAATTATGTGGCATAAATTCTGTAACATCCCGACTAAAATGAACTATGTTGCTTTCTATTTTGATCTCCATTTGACTCAGTAGAATAAGACAGTCTTTGTTTTCCCTAGTGAATTGCTGCTGAGTGAACACTTTTATTTCTTCCAGAAAAACAATTAGGTGACAAGTCAATAGCTGCACTAAATTCACCTAGTACCACTGTTTGCAAACTTTGCTTTGTTCCAGCATAAATGACTGGAAAATGAGGCTGACAGATACTTTACTTGTGACCTTGTTACTCTCAAAAGGTACGTTGAGTTCTCTAAAGGTATGTGGATTTTGAGAAGTGTGGATTTTGAGAAGTCTTCCTCTCAATTTCCATGCCCAAATGATGCAGAGGTCATGGGAGGAATTGTGGAAGTCCATCGGAAAGCACTGTTAAATTCAAAATAATGTCTATGGCTTGGCCTAGCAGTTTGCTTTTAAAAACAAAGTATTTGGAACTGAATACTGGAGAAGGACCAGAACAGACAAATAGGATCGTGTTATTCAAACCAAGGCATATGGTGCTCCTTGTGAAAATCCTGTGGGGTCTTTGGGGCAATAGTGTAAAACAATTAGAGCAAGACAGGGCACTGAGAGGAAGGATGCTAGATGGTTGAAAACCAGCCACTTCAGACAGTCTAGTTCTGAGTTCTCATTTCTATCCTATAATCAGTTTCTGTGGTATAGAGTGAGCTGGTAAGGGTGATTTTTAGAATTTAATACTGATATTTCTTTATTATGGGGCAAATATGCTCCTTGTTGTAAGGTGCTAAAGTGTTAAAGGGTATGTGCGTATATGAACCTGTCCTCATTTTGAATTCCTGTGGAGCTGAGAGAGCTTTAATCTTCATTCTTAGGAAACTAGTAGTAGTTCATTTTGTAGACTGGAAGTCAAAAAGGTAGGGGGGGAAAGAAAACACCAAAGGTGACTAAAACATTTTCTGCAGAGGACTGTAGAAATGACAAACTACATTTGTCTGCTGAACCATGTTTGTATAGTGAATAAGGAAAATGTCTTGTGGGATTATCTGAAGACGTCTTAACATCTCCTAAAAAGGGGAGAAAATGGGAGGGGGCTGCTTCTTCAGTGTCTCTGTAATGATGTCCTGTAGAGCTTACATCATCCCAAGAGCTACTCTTCTCCTTTCATTTAGGAGCTAGAGACATATCTGCTTGTGGTGTGGGCTCCGTATGTGTGATCTTTTCCACTAAAATGAGGACTTAGAGGAAAGGTTTTGTGAACTAATAGGACATTATAACACTTTAACACTCGGCGTTCACAGATCTTGGAGTCTTCAATAAATATTAAGTGCGACACTTTCCTGATACATAGCTAAATGTCACTGGCCCCACTTCATGAATGGAGAAATTGGGTGAAGGTTAAGGACTTGTCAAATGCTGTTCAGAAAGTTGGTATCCAAGCCATATACTCCTGACTCTTCATTCAAGCTAGAAAATGTTGCTTTGTTTCTCTAATATCTGATTAAAAATCTTAATAAAATGTGCTTAACGTATAATGATCTGCTATTACCTGTTTTTTGTATGTTCCGATAATGCTTCCAGGCGACAGAAACTGTTTTTCTAATATTTTCAGATGACTGAAGACTAAAAAGTCTTTTTTAATAACCTGTCCAAGCCTACCTTTTTTTCTGGTGGCAGGTGAACGTAGAGGTCAGTGTATGTTTCTGAATCATTTTGTCTTATTCGGAGCATGTCATTGTTGCTTCTCTGTGCCCCTCACCTCCCTTCAGTTCTCACAGCTGCTTTTTTTTTTTTTTTTTTTTTTTTTGTGGGTGTGTGTGTGTTCTTTTTTAACACCTAAGTGGAGATATAAAATGACTCAGTCTACAGTGAGTCTACATTGAGATTTCCGATGTTATACTGGCCAATATGTTCATAGTTAAAATGTCTTTGTAAAGAGTACATTATTATTATTATTATTATTATTATTATTATTATTACCGGTGAAAGTGGTTCCAGGCTTGTTATGAGGAGCTGTGGTAAAATCTAGTTAGATTTCTCATAGGCATATTCCTATAGACATCTAAAATGATACAGTGTCCTAGAACTTATTTTCTGTTTTGAAATGATTCTTAATACTTGTAGAGCATGCAGAATGAAAATAACAGAGTTAAACCTCCCTCACCTCAGACTTTACATCAGTGTGATTTTTTTCTTTTTTATATCATTATATTTTTACAAGGAATTGTGGTCAGCTCACTTCTCTGGAAGATGTTCTAAATGATTTCTAGTGGGGCTTCTTTAAAACAGGCCAGATTAGATCAGAAGGATCATTTCTGTTGCTGTTAGCTAATTCGGTTACTAGCAGACTCCAGAAAAACTCTATTACACTGACATATTGTAAAATAATTAAATATTAAATATCAATACTATGAATGTCAAATGTAATTGTAGAACTTGAGGATGTTTGTGCACAGAAAATGTGGAAAGGCACATAATAATGTAAGTAATTAAGTTCAAATCATATGTCTAGAGTACCAAGGTTAAGAGTTTATGAAAAGCTACCTCAAAAAAAAAAAATAAAAAAAAAAAATAAAAAAATCGACATTAGTTTCCTGTTTGTGGACTGTAAGAAATATGATTTCTTTCCTGGTATGCTTGTCACCCTGAACTCTTTAGGTGCTGTTTCCTTTGTTCTGCTGTATATAGTCCAGTAGATCTGGACTGGTTCTACTGGTCCAGTAGATTTGACCTTATTTGTGGCCTTCCTTCTGACAAAAGTACCAATATATTAATTCAGGTATTAGGTGACCGTGTTGGTCAAGACGCATCATTCCCACGCTCCTTTGAGAAACTGGAAGTCTTGTTTTCCTCTTGCATGGAAGAGAGTGACTCAGTCCAAAGCCCATTTGAATCAGAGAATTTAACCTGTATCATTTGAAATTGTGTCTCAAAAGCCAACCTATCATCAGACCTGAAAACTTGAATCATCTTAATCATGTGCTTTTTACTTTAATCATTCCTCCCTTGATAAAGAGAAGGGCCTTATGACACCTGGCGTGGTAAATTTGTTCTGAACTTCTGTGAAAACTTTGTTTAGGTTGAGGCTATATGTCAGAAATTAAGGTAGGCAAAAAGCACGTAGATTTATTTCTGTGGAAAATGTCATTAATGCTTGTAACGTATTTGACTGTTGCAGTTATATCTGTTTATTAATTTCAATTTGATATCTAATTGCTGTAGTAATGGGGTGTTAAATCAGAAGCATAAACAAGCATTACAGCTGTGTGTGTGCTTTTTTATTTTTTATTTTTTTTGGGGGGGGGAGAACTAGGGAAAGGGAAACAAACAAACAAACAACACAGTGGTTCAGTGAATCGTGCTAAACTGAGTAAATGTATCTTTCCCTGGAGATCTTAAGCTTTAGTGTTTTGCTTGCATTGCTGCTGGGGACTGCAGCTTTGGTAGAAATGCCTCCAGACAGAGCTTTGCACCATAGGCAGGAAGAGGCCTTTCCTTCTGGAGCAGCAATGAGCAAATGTTTCTGTGTGCATCTGTTTGTTACAAAGACTTAGATCTCTTTGATACCTGGTTCTTGGGTTGCTAGGACACATGAAAAGGCTCGCCAATGATTTAATTTGTCCCCAGGAAAGAAAAGAAAGGTAGGAAGAGAGCAGATGCTTTAGAAGACAGACTAGTAGTGCCTCAATCCACTCCCAAGCTCTGTGCCTGTGCCCGAGGGCTAGCTCCAGGTGCAGGCCTAAGGAAAAAGACCTAGATGACACGTGTAGAAAATGGTCATTATGGGGATTTGTTGAGAAACCTGGCTGGAGCCAGGTGCAGACAGAAAGCAACATCACAGTATGCTGAGGGAGCAGCAGTGCTCTGTAGAAGGTCTTGTCAAGAGGTGGCGAAAGGGCTGTTGCCTTTGCTTTTACATTGTTCATTTGGCAAATAGCTGCTATCTCGTCCTGAACGAGTCAGTGAGTTAATATTCACTCAGATTAATCTGACAGATAAAAGGAAAGTAATCAGATGATGGAAACCAGTCTTAATATAAAGGAAATGGAGTATCATCGGCCAAATATCTTGTATCCCCTGCTGGCTTAAACACGTGGGAAGTCAGAAACCTCTCTAGTTACTACATTGCAAGGAGTCCTTAGCTAAGAAAATCAAGCCTAGAGTTACCTTCTGTGATAATGCTGAGGAAGTCAAGTTTTCCAGCTTTTCCTGCTAGATCTTGGAGCTGGAATTTCAGCAGTGTTGGTGTTAAAGTCTCGTAGAAGGTGAAATGTTTTAGTAACATTAGCAGCCAACTCAAGATTTCAGCAACATAGTTTTTGGAAGTGGCTAAAAACCAATTAAATCAGAATGGATGTTTTATGGCTTCATCTATGTTTTTTATGCATATCAATATACATTCTCTTTAGTATTGGATTCCACATGATTTCACAGATTCCCTGTATCTAAGTGTTTACAGTTTGATATTGGCATTCTCCCATTAGAAAGGAAATTGGAGGGCTTTAAAAGAAACTAAACACATGCTTCTTGGGGAGGTAGTCAAGACTTCAGAAATGCAGACATGAGATATAAACTGCTTCTGTCCTCACAGAAAGTAGCCTCGGTGTCTTGGTTATGCAAAGTAGGAACTGCAGCTCATCCCTACTTCCTAGTGACAAAGGAAAGGTAGTTATTAGAAAAATAACTACCACACAGTGAAAAGCAATATTTTGGCAATGGAAGCTTTGATGGGATCCCTTTGATGGGATGGCAATAACTGACACATCTCGGGAAAGGCTAACAAACACTTATTTAGATGGGGCTGACAGGTTACTACTGGAATGTACCTTCCACTCTTTTAGCAAACTTGTCCGAGGCTTTACTCATGCTTGTTACTGTTGGGTGCCACTACTCTTAACAAAATCTTTGTTGAATCTTTCTTCTCTACTAAATATAGAAAAGGAAAATATCTTCTGATTTGTCTTCTCTTCATTCTGTGACCTGGCCATTGCAGTCTGCAGGACTAAAACACCCGGTCTCTTCCTGTCTTGTGGGACTGATTCTGTTAAGTAGTTCCTAATTTTGGGGTTTTTGGCTTGCTTTAAGAAGGATACAAATTAATGGTTCCAGTCTTGTAGCTCTTGCCAGCAGTTCAGGACTCTGTTCTGGTCCCAGACTTGTAATGTGATAAATATTTCTCTCTAGAAATAGAATATAGAGGCTTCCTATTAATGATCCTAGCCCAAAGAATAGTTAGGGATAGTTTTAGGGGGGCTGTAATGTTGGGACTGTGGCATTGCTGATTTATGAGGTGGAGGATGGGAGAGAGATTACAAGATCTGGCAAGAACTAAGATGGACAACTTCTTTTCTATTGGGAATTTTTTTTTTTTAATTCAGTTAAATGTCCAGGTGTCAGTACCATCGCATTGCATGAGTGGTCTCCTGAAAATCCCCATTTGTGACTTGTGACCGAAGTGTTAGCACGGTGCAGTCACATCACATTTTCTTATGATTAGCAACTGTTGCATATATATATATATATATAAATGTATATATGCAGAAATGTGTATATATGTGAAGAAAATAAAATGTTAAAGTACTTAAATGCTTAAATCATAATCCCCCCTTCAGTAGAACACTTCTTCCCCTGACCCTGCTTGCTTTGCACTTCCCATGGGAAGTTCTGCACATCTTTTTTAGCTAGTAATCTACCTCATATGGAGTTAGAGCATATTGAAGATCTGATTCTGTGGGGTCTGGAGTGTTTCCATGTGGTTTAAATAAGGAATACATTTGAGAAAATACAATCTGCTTGTGGACATGCTGGAAGCAGAAAAAGAGGCTGATTTTGCTTAGTTAATTATTCACTGATAATCATTTACTCAGCTCTACAAATTGATGGAAACTTGTAATCATGTTGCTATGGCACCTGATGTCACTTACAAATGCTGAGTGAAGCAGCTCTGTTTAACTGGGGAGCTGGACACAACTACTGCACAAATGAAATCTGTCAAACTGAATTTTGTGAGGGAAATCTTACCAACACAGTTTGCAAGTTAAGCATCTAGTCATAAATAAATTCTTCCCTGTGAACCTGAGAAACAGTTGCACAGTTTTCTGACTCAAGCCTGCATATTATTATCTTGTTAGAGTAAGCAACATCTGAATAACAAATTCTGCTGTCTGAAACTGCTGAAGGCCTTTCTGAACTCTGCCTTCACTGTGAAACTATTGCTATTTTCTGTAAATCTGTCTTGCAAAACAGCCTTCCAGAGAAGACCACTCTACAAAGCTTTTGATGCAGTCTTTCTAAATCTAATTTCCCAAGCAATTTAGAAAACAGTTGATGATCCTCCAAGCATTAAAATGCGAATATTATCAGGCCTACAACATCTAAATGTTTAATCCATGAGCTGCGACTAAAGCTTTAATTTCCAAAATGTAAGTGGACCTTCATTATTAATTCATTTGCTATATATTTGCGATGAATGAATATGGTACTATATTCATTTATGTATTTCCATATGCTTTTCTTTGTAATCTAGCCATGTATAATGCATCATTATTTTAACAGCACTGCCAGCAAATTATTCTGCATGTACTTCTTTTCTAAGTTCTTTAAACACTTTTTCTATATTGTGTGATTTCAATTGTTTCTGCTCCTTTCTTGGTAAATAGTTGAGGAGTAAGCACATTTTCAAGAGCTGTAGGGAGGCTAAGATGCCAGTTGCATTTTAACGATATGGTGCATTATCATTCTTACTGTAGCCAATTCTCTTTTAAATCATTGCAGTTTCTGCTTTAGCCTCCAGCTATAGAATTCTTTTCAAACCGACAGTGAACTTGGCAGATTGCCAAGAGAAAAATAAAGGTGTTTTGGTCCACCAAAGTATTTTGAGTGGTTCTTAGTGATACAGTTTTCTTCTCTACATCTGCAAAACATTTTTTCTTTCTGAAGTGAATTTTCATGTGAAAAGCCTCCTTAATAATCACCAGTATTGTTTGTTTCAATGCAGTTATTTAACTGCACCCCTGGGTGCTTACAAAATAAACAAGAGAGTCTTCTAAAGAGTTTTAAAAGTGGCAGGTGCTTAGTCTGTGCCCTATTCACTTAGTTTGCAATGACATTTTTGTGCTAATCTATAGACAAACAAGAGACAGGTGACACACAGCATCAAATACAATGTGCTAAGTCGACAAACTTTGGTCTAGATAAGATGTTTGTGCTGCATATGCCCACAGTGGCAACATGGATTTATACTGCTTATATTGAAGTTCCCAGAGTCGAGGAGCACAATATTACATATTTAATGCCTATAAATTGACTGCGAATAAAGTATTTGGGGGGCTAGAGATTTTAAAGTGTCCCACACAAATAAAAATATTTGCCAGCTCCTGTAAGCAAGCTTTTCATTGTGTAGCATTGTTGAAATGTGAACATTAACTAAACCAGATTGTTAAATGTAACTGAAATAGAAAAATTGTGTCTCCGAGGCTGGCTATGAATACAGTTCATTCATTATAAAATACTGTGTCCACGGCACTCTTAGGCGAACAGTATCATATGCTTTAAAGTGGTATAGATAGTACTAAATGCTATAATATAAAATATGGTCAGCAAACTGAAGTGCTAACTGAATTTAGCAACAAATGGAAGTAGGATATTCATCATCCTTCTCCTATTTTACAGTCTAATTCGTCAGCATACAAACTGAGCAACTGGCTCAAGGCATTTTAATGAGCCTGTTTATAAGAAGGAGAGAGGATGAGATTGGAGGACAGGGAAGATGAGACAGGTGGATGGAAGATTGGCCACTTTTTTAACTAATACAGTTATTAACTATCTCTCCAAGGGGAAAAGGTTAGGAAGAGCAGTGTACATATGTGTAGAGATATCTGAGTGGCTATTTAAAAATGCCATTAATCCAGATGGATCCCTTACTTTAGTTGCAGGAGAGACAGGCCTTTGTAGTTGTAGCAGAACAAGTACATTCACTTCCATTTATAACCTACTTGTCCTTGATATTAGAAGATACAGAATAACCTATTGCACTATCAGTGTCACTGCTTTTGCATGTGAGGCCATGTATCAAATTTGCTTTCCCCAACAAAGCAAGAGGAGAGCTGCAGTGTGCACACACAGCTGTGTAGCTTTTGTCGTGCCTCACATTCCTCCTTATCATTCTCAGTGGGAGGTGTAGCTGATGGCAGAAAGGAATGGGCAGGGGGTTGTTGCTGTGATAGAACAGAATGGCAGGGCTTTTTCCCACTGATTCATCCCGGCCCAACAAATGGGGCTGCTTTGGGGAACCAGAAGCTGTTTCCATGTAGCTATACCGTAAATAGCTTGTGTAACTTGGTGCGCAGTGTGAGCAAAACGGGCCACTGGACATATCTGTTTACATCAGAATATTGTACTTGTCCCAAGGACGTTTGTGTAATCTCAGCTGTCACTTGCACATCTTGCCAACTAAAAATCCATCCAGTTTTGAGTGAAGTTCAAAGATTCATCAAAAAGGAAAATAAGATAGGAACAAAATTAGTTTTATTAACTGAATCAATTGTTGTGGGGTGTGTTGCCCCTGGGACTGAAATTTACCCTGGATTTCAGGATATGTGGCATAAAATTTTACTGTTTTTGACTAAAACCTAGCCCAGGCTCTGACGTGGTTGTTGATTGAATTGCTTATCTGCAGATACTTAATTGTCACCAACATGTTTTGAAGTACGTTGTTTTTCATTATGGAAGGGGATAACATAGATGTAAAGCCCTGCTTTCCTTATGAGCACTGATAAAATCACATTCCCTAAATGGAATGTGAGAGAGGCTGCTCTTCAAGATAAGTGATAATCTAGACAATAGAGAGCAGTAGATCTAATTTTCTGGACTTCGCACAGCATTTGATAAGCTACCACTTGGGAAATGATTAGTTAACCTGTAGAAGATTGGGATTAGCAGAGGAAATAGATGGTGAGTAGGGAAGGGACAACAGCATGGAGCTTTTATGTAAGGGAGTCGCTGGTGGAATATGCCAAAGTGTCTGCTGGTTAAAAACTAATGTATTTAGTATTTTTGTTAGTGATTTTTGGGTGGTTGGGGGGAAACGACAGGATGATGATGATGCTTGTTGAAGCATAGCTGGGAAAGCATTATTAAGGCCAAAAGTGATCATAATTTTAAGCAGGTAGAATAAGGTGACTTAAACCCTTATATGTAAGGTGCTCCTGTTTCACAGAAGACAAGTGGAGAAAGACCACATACGGTAAGTGATGAAAAGGCGGTTCCAAAATACACAACTGTTGCAATGAAATATTAGGTTGGACTGAGCAAAATGTTAATTGTACAAGGTATTATACTGGCTGTTGCACTTCCTCTCTGACCAGCCATTTGAGCAGGAAAGCGATAGAAGCAGTGAAATCAAGAAAGGAGACATGTTCTTTATGAAGACTTAAAGCTCACCCACATAGTGTAGCAGCGTTGTACAGGCAGAATTGCCCACACTGGCTGTGAACTCAACCACATTGACAGGGCAATTGGCTTTCTTGGGCCTAGTAGGAGCGCGGAGGTAAGAACATTATTAAGTTCTTAGCTGAGAACCAAGTAGAAGCAAAGCAGATTAATGACAGAACCTGGGAGCTAGAGTATAAATCTCCTGCAAATCTAAGTCAGCTGTTTCAGATTTATTTCCCCTCCCCCCTGCCTCCCATTGTGTGTCTCCTTCTGTTTATGATAGGGAGGCTACTGATGTTACTTCTGTGCAAAAGCAATTAAAATAAATTCTGCAGTTCTGACAATTATGACTTTAGTGCCTGTTTGCTTTGCTTTACAAACAAATGATCTGCATTATCTATGGTACTGACCATCCTTCCAAGTATCCCATTGTATAAGTAATTTGTATAAATAATTAAAAGCTGGGATTCACAATGGTATCTGCAACAATGGGCTTGTTTTCTGCAACTTGATAGGAAAGATTTGATTTACATCTGCTCTGGGTATTTTATTCCCTATCTTATTAAAGCTTACAACTTAGATATACCATTTATTTTTTTTTTTTATTTTATTTTTTTTTTTTTATGGGGAACCTTGCCAAACATTTTCAGATGAAGAGAAATTTTCTCCAATTAAGAGATAGTATCAGTGGAATAGAGCGTTGTCACAGGATAATGGTCTCCTGCTGCTTTGTTAAATGCCAAGGTAAACCTGAGGCATTTATCAGAAATTAATGTCAAAGCAAAGTCGAGAGGTTTATCTTGGAAGGTGGAAACACTGAGCCTGTGAAAATGTTCTGTTAGAAAACAGTCTGTATTTCCCTGTGTGTGTTGTGTTTCCTCCACTCCCATTTCTACTTGGAATTAAGCAAATATCCTGTCTGCCTCCCAAAACAGATATCAGCTTTTTCTTAGAGATACAGCAGCACATTTTACTAACTTTAATCTGAAGATGAGTAGTTCTATCATTTTGCAGGTATAGATGAACTTTAACGCTACATCCCATGGCAATGAGCCTAACTAGGGCCTAACTAGGGCTTTAATTCTGTTTGGCTTCACACAGCCATGATTCATAATACTGAATGAAAAAGTCACTGAAGGAAAAGGGAAGTTTGAACTTAAGCATGTGGATCCCTCAAAGCAGATATGTAAATCTACTGGGCTTGCTCTGTTATTGGGATAGGGGCAGAAGGAAGATAGAGGCTGAGGGAAAAAGAAGGAAGAAGAAACAAAAGAGAAGAGTATAGCTCCATAACCAGGAAGAATGCAACAAAATGTCTTATGGGACAGAAATAAGCTTTAGTGCTCTGCTCCTATATATTCTTCTCACAGACACTGAATCAAGTTTGTCAGCTTGCTGCCTGTGAAGAACCAAAAATTTTGCTAGTGTCAAAGGGTGGCTTCTGCTTTTTAAGCCCTACATTAACAATGTCAAATCAACCTTAATAGGTACTCATTAGCGGTCGTGATAATATAGTCCAGAAATAGGCATGAATTTTGATAATAGTCTTCAATTATTCTACTTCAGTAAAACCCAAAATAAAAATATGTGGAGTCTTGATTTCTCTCCCTCTTTTCTTCTTCTTCTTCTTCTTTTTTTTTTTTTTTTTTTGTAGTAGTAGTAGTTGCTCTCTCACCCCTTCCCTTCACTTACAGTGATGTATGAAAAAGGGCAATGATGAGTTACTTTTCTTTGTCATTTAATGTTAACTCAATTATGTAGTTTAAAAATTATGCAAAACCCTCATGAAATGAATGCTGTCAAATTTAGACATAGTCTAGAGATTAGCAGAAAGGTATTAATCTCATGATCAACAGAATTATTTCCTTGATATTTAAAAATAGAAACTCCTTTTGGCAAGGAGATTACTTTGTATTATTTGCAGACCATATATTACTTTACTAAGAATCTAAAGGTGAAAATCACTGTAGAGAGAGAAGTGAAGCAGAGTTGATTGCTTTCTATTGTCCTACTCTTGGAGACTAGAAAAATATACACATGCTGACAAGTCTAAGAAGAAATCAATTCAATCTTTAAAACTGCTTTTTCTTTGCCTGACTTATTCAGGGTAAATATTTTTCATCTGGGAATGTTCTGTGTCCCTTTAAAATTAAGGTCACCCTAGGCCTCAGTCTAAATCTGAATGGTCTCAAAACAGGAGGCACAGCCCTTGTACTGCAGGTTTGTCCTGACTCCAAAACAGAAACAAAACCAAACCAAATATCATCTTCCTTGTCTGTATTGTCAGCATACTCTGCCTCATACTCATTTTAGATAACTGTTCACCGTTTTGGGGCACTGGTAGTTGCTATTCCAATTTACAAAGAACCTGAAAAGAGATCCAAGTATATGGTGTGATTTTATTTATTTATTTTCTTATTTTCCCCTTCTTTCAGACCAGAGAGATTCATTTCAGGGCTGTTCTCAGAAGACTAGATAGCAGGTTGTACGGTAGCATACCCTGTTTCATCAGTCATGCTGGATTATATCACGTTAGCTGTTTCTATAAATTCATTTTATTTTCTGAGGTTTACTGAAGTATGAGACAGAAATCTGTTCCATGAACGTCTAGAAAGTGCCAGCAGCAGACAGTCCTCTGTCACCAGAAAGGGTGGATCCTTTTCTTTTAAGACCGGGTGGGGTTGGGAGAAAAAGCAGTGATAAAATAGCGGTCATAACAAATTAGCATATAATAGTAAATCCTTTTCAGAAAAGATGTACGTGACCCTGCAGCATTCCTAGATATGGCAGGTATCCCAGCCTAGCAGTCAGTTCAGCTCCCCAGTGTACTCCCCAGCATCACCGATCTAATGGGTATGGGGTGAGATAGGGATGGGATTTTTGTGGTGTCGTAGCATGGTGCAGGAGCACAGGTAGTAGCAGGTGACAGCCTACGGTGAACTAGCAGCCCTCCCTGGAAAGGAGGAGGGCAATATGTATCTGTGCAGTTACATTTATAAATAATTCATCCTAGATCTATTTTTCTCAAAAAATAATCTGCAGGAACAGAAGTGTGTTAGTAAAAGGTGTGTTAGGGTTCATCAAAACACTCTTCTTTAACCTACTTTGTTCATAAATACCTCTGACTTGTGTCAGAGAGTCAGCGAAGTGCCTCCAGAACCTCCAGAATGTTGTGCAAAAATAAAACAGTTTGGTCTGGTGGAATCACATTATATGAGAACATGGAACAGTCTTCTGAAGCTTTTTTCTTTTCTTTTGTGAAGATGCTTCAGATTTCCCTTGTTTCTCACTGATGAAATGTTGCTGTTCTGGAAGTTGTACTGGATATTGGTTAATAAGTTAAATGCAACTTTTTTTTTTTTTTTTTTTTTTTTTAAGGTGAAATTAAAAACACTTCAGGATGGGAAATGGGAAAAAGAAAGTGATTCACCTCTTTCCCTGTTTTTAGTCCTAGAAACAGGATGGAGTAAATGGTGGCAACTTAAATCTCTGTGGAAAGTTGTGAAACAAATATTGAGATGAAAAAAAACAGCTTCTTGTCACTTTATTCCCCTTTTAGGGTGTACTCAAGTTATATATTCAGATAGAAGCTTAACCAACCTATGAGCTGAGCCAAGGAAGTATTTTGCTGGGCAAAAGCCAGAAATATTAGCTGTTGCCAAATCAGTCTCAACAAGTAATAAACTGGATCTAGCTCTGTATTTCAGTGTAGGATGATTTTTGGTAAAATTAATTCCAGTATCATTGGGAGGGATTGCTAGGCAATGTGAAACCACAATCCTGTAAGCAAAAGCAGATGAAAACAATGCCATTCTTCGGTAACGGTTCAGCAGTATTTTACATTTTGAAAATATTCTTTCAGGGCCTTGACAGAAATGGGATATACGCTTTGTGAAAATGACTCAATACAAACTTCTGGAAAGAGGTGGTAGTGGTGAAACAGGAGAAAACCAAGACCCACTGCAAATTTTTGTGAAGAAATGAACAGAGCTGGATGGGAAGACATGCTACCATTAATAGATGCACTCATACATGTTTATTTTTAGGGACAGCTTTTGCAAGCTTAGAAGGGATGTTCCAAGGTTCACCTGCAATGTCCAGACAAAGCAACAGGCAGAGCAGCACCTCGATGGAGGGTAGCTATGATCTGGCTTTATGTCACTGTCAGATTGTGCTTCAAATCAGAAATCTAAGTGGGGAAAAGCAGGAATTGAAAACTAAGTCTTCTGTATCTCAGTGAAGGCTCCTTCGGGTTATAAAAATGAATCTAGAATTTCTGATGTTGAATGTTATTTAGCCTTCTTAGAGCAAAATGGACTTGTTAGGATGAACAGGAAATTGTGTGGACGGGAAAAGCATTTCGTAGCTCTGGGATCTTTTTGCTAGCTTATCATAGCAACAGTGCACTGAAATAGATGCATTTCTGGAAATGAATCACTGAGGCAGTATCAGGGATCTAGGGAATAGTACTTTACCTCTGAGAATTGGTTTTGGTTGCAATACAGTTCATCTCTTCCACCTATGAGAGTTTTGCTATTGATTTCTTTTAGGCCGTATTCTGCACTGTTAGGTCTAGAAGTTTGGTGGACTTGAGTTTGAACTTGTAATCCAATGAGTTTCAAGGTAAAATTTAGAATATATATATAGACATAATAATAATTCTAGATTACTTGTCTAAATCAGGAACAACTGTGTAACCACTGTGCCTATGAGCAGAAGTTGGTATGGACATAATAGTGTGAACAGTACGTCATTCACAAACTACTACAAGTATAGCATGGCAGTAAAAATATACTATGAAGTAGTTACACTGTCAAATCTCCAATTATAAAGACATATCAGAGGGAAGAGAGTTGTAACCCATTACACTGCTGCACATCCCCAAGGGTGATATCACAGTGAGGCTGAATACTGACTACTTACAGCAATTTCTAGTGGCTTCAATGGTTCATGGCAAAGAGATGAATATCAGAAACCCCAATAATAGACTTTCTTGCCTAGGTTTCTATTTATAATGAAATTCTGTTCAGATTAGTGGAAAGAAAGTCCATTCAAAGAAGAAAGAGTAAAAACTAAATAGAATTGCCACAGGATTTATTTTTTGCTTTAACTAGTAGGTTATTATTAAAAATGTGTATTGATTTGCAATTTGCCCCGATACTTGAAACTGATAAAAGTGTAATCTACTGCTTCGATTTAATAGCTTTACTAGAGCTGAGGCTGGGTAGAGTTATGTGGGGTCACTTTTTGCCCGGGGTTGCCTATCGGTTTTCAGCAGAAGAAAAGAATAAGAATGAAGCACTGACAGATCCCATCTGGGCTGCCTGAGACAGCTGGTTTCAATACAGTCTGTCTAAAGCTAGAATTGTGTCTTCAGTTGCTTTTGTTGGCATATCACAATAGTTTAATGTTTTGAGATAACACCTACAGAATGGGCTGAGTCGATATTGTGTTAGTAGCAACATTTCTCATGAATTAGAGAAATATTAGGTATTTGTATGCCAGTTAAGCTGTATGGAGTTAGGGTGCGTGTGTGTATAAATATAAGTATGTAGCCTAAGTGTTATGAATTCACAAATTAAGGCAAAACTAGGAGTAATTAGAATGTTTCCTTTGGGCTCAACTATGTTTTCAGCTATGTTTTCCTAGTAGGAGGTTGAATGGGCAGTATGTGGTCTTAATTTGGGCATTTAAGTATCGTATATTAATGTTTATTTTAGCATGGTTTATAAACATACTGCATGAGTTGCATTTTTGTTTAAATACTTCCTGGTATCACGTGTCAGAAGGGCAGCAGAAACATCTGAAGAAAGATATAGGGATCTGAGACTCTTTTGCTGTGGCTCTTTTTCTAGAAATCACATCTTTGCATTTAACTTGCCTTTTGGCTTTGTGTGAAGTGGTATTGATCATATCTAATGTTGTCCTTAGTCCTTCCCTAATTGTTATAGCTGTTCTTGAAGAATTTTAAATTTCTCCTGCCTGAAAGCTGCAGTAAATAGTGTGTCCAATGTATAGGGTGCAGAATGAAAATAAAATATAGCAAGCAACTGCATAGGGGTTAGGACTCATTTTGGGAGAACTGAAATTGAAGTCTAATGTGGGGAGAAAATAGCAGACTGGGAAAATGGCCATATTCCCTGAGGAACTTCAGTGCAGCAATTGAGAAAAAAATACTATGAGATTTCTAATGTACATGCAAATGCACACATCAGTATTGGTCCCTGAATCCTCTTCAGCTGAAATCTTATTTTGCAAAAATTAAGTTGCCTTCTGCCAGGAAAAATTACTGTTTGTCATTTATTCCAAGAGACTGCCTTATCTTCTGTGATCAGTTCACTACATTTGCAATATGGAAACAACATATTCCCATTAATGCAGGCATTCACTTCCATCTCCATAAGACTCATGAAGCACACTACTCTAAATTTAGAAGTGCTTGCCTTTCCCTCCTGCCCCCCTTCTTCAATTTCTTTTTTAAATGATGTAGTTAGATAGCTAAGATTGATTCTATAATCAAACCCAGCCTGTAAGATGACATTCACTTTGTGAATAGATAGCTTATCCACCTCCTCCCCTAATGTTCAGATGTACAGCAGAGAACAGTAATTCTTTCAGTCTCCTTTGCTCCCCTCTTTTAGTTTTTTTTTTAAAGGTGGTTACCCTCAATGTTATACAGAGAGCATGAATTACTTGCAGGAGAGTATGTGTGTCTGCCTGGTTTTGCTTAAAATTAGTTATTGCATCCTGCAGAGTGGAAATAAAATTACAACTGCATTGTAACAGTCACTTATGGGAAGACCCAAGTCTAGGGCTTGTAACAAATGTGGGATACTCCACACAGGTTTTTTTTCCATGGTATTGGACAATGCCAGAATTCCCCTGCCCCCCCATCTGGCTCATCAGAAGATTTTCCGTTTGTTCCTGACATGCTTGTAGGCCATGAACTTGCACCCTTGTTCTTTAATTGCAAAGCATTTTGGGGAAATGGAGGTTGAAAGACGGTAATGTGTGTGGATAGCGAACACGTAGGAATGCCATCGTCCTTTAATGGGAGCTCTGGAAACAATGGGAGGTGTCCTAACATCAGTACTGAAAGGAACGGTAGGACCAGGAAAGGTTAGAAAACTTCCGTCTGGAGAGAGGTTTCACTGAAGAGTTAACTGAAGTTCGATTTGAACAACTTCTGCAATTGTGCCTTTTTGCTGTGTATATATAATTATAATTTAAATAGTGTTAAAGAGAACCATTTGAGTTGTGATAGTAGGTAGTCTAAAAAGGACACTTTCAGATAAAATGTGCTACATACGTTCTCTTATATTTGTGACATAGTGTTTTGTTCTGGGCATTTTATGGTATGTTCCAGAGTCTGTTGGAGTGGAAAACGATGCCCCTTGTAACTAAGTCCCATGTCTTTGTGTTAAATCACCCTTCCTTTCCCAGGTCTCCAAGCAACAGTATCTTAAAGATGAAATATTCATTTCTGAAACCTAATTTAATTTCAGAGTTGCCTGAGCTGCAGAGCTTATCAGTTCATGGAATCCACAAAATTCAATGAATTAACAACTCTTTTCCATAGATGGAAGGTTATTTTTAATTTTTTTCAGGATCTTGTTAAAATGTGTCTTTTGAATTTAACCTTGGTTTGCCTGGCTGTGATTTACTCATTTGTGATATAGGGACTAATAAGAAAAACTAGAAGCAATAATCTGCACATCAATAAATGCATGGCATTGTTGCTTTATAATGGCTATTAGCAGCCCTGAACAGTACTGAGCCATAAATAAATGGAGGTTAAACATTTTAAAGCTTTTCTTTTTCTTTCTTTCTTTCTTTCTTTCTTTCTTTCTTTCTTTCTTTCTTTCTTTCTTT
>CM021775.1:16215010-16393212 GCA_011076525.1 Nettapus auritus
TCTCTCTTTCTCTCTCTCTTTCTCTCTTTCTCTCTTTCTCTCTTTCTCTCTTTCTCTCTTTCTCTCTTTCTCTCTTTCTCTCTCTCTTTCTCTCTTTCTTTCTCTCTTTCTCTCTTTCTTTCTCTCTTTCTCTCTTTCTTTCTTAATTCAGATTTTTAGAAAATATATATTGTTCAGAGCCTTAAGATTATCTAAGATTATTTATCTGGGTATAAAACAATAATAATGAATGTGCAGGAGCTCCGAAAGGTTGATCTTTGGAAATTCTATCATAAAATGAGCTAAGGCGAGCTTTCTGGAACATCTGAGGATGCTTCCTTTATTCATATGAACTTTCAGCCTGGCAGTTGGATGCCCATTTTTCAGGTGTTTACACACAATTTTGACAATTCTCAAATTAAGGTATGGACATCGTTGTCTCATTTACCGCCTCACACTAAATAAGCAACGGTTGGAGATGGACTACTCTGATACATGTTGGAGGCTCTTACCCAAAGCTAGGATTTATTCATTAGCATATGCAAGTGATGAATTAAGAACTGCAGTTGTACATTGCAACTACTGTGTCTTTCTGAAAACACAGAAGAGAAGCTCCCTCTTGCACACCTGAGCTCATCCCTTGTTCTCCTGCTGGCCCTGTGCTGCCTGTGCAGGCAACGTGCTGGGATCTGTCCTGGAGTCACCATGGGTGGAACAGCAGTTGTTCTCCATGGATGTCTACTGATAGTATGTCTCATGAAAGAGGTACAGTAAACTCTGCTACTGGTAGTCTTCTTGAGAAAAGACGAAAATGAGATGCTGGACACCATGCAATGTGTACCATAGTCTTTCCATTGCTCTGCTCTATACAGCTTCCACTGAGGATATTTGGATTTCCACTAACTACCCAGCTAGAAATACTTTCTCCAAGGAGAGAATACCTGGGAGAATTGCTTTATTCTCTTATAGGCATATTGCAGAGCACGCATGCATGGAACTTGTGCATCTCTAATGTCAGCCCAAATATAAAGAAC
Organism: Nettapus auritus; assembly: GCA_011076525.1. Classification (NCBI taxonomy): domain Eukaryota; kingdom Metazoa; phylum Chordata; class Aves; order Anseriformes; family Anatidae; genus Nettapus; species Nettapus auritus. The sequence goes on from CM021775.1 coordinate 16,216,024, forward strand.
TGCTGCTGATGAATTGATGGTCAGAATTGTTGGCTAAAACCTGAATCTTTTGCCAGGTGAAGAAAAATTACTTCTTAGCCGTAACTGAGCACTCTCATGTGTCCAAAGAACTTGAATGTTTACTAAATAATTTCTACCTTTCTGTACTAAAAAAAAAAAAAAAAAAAAAAAAAAAAAAAAGTTTTGTTTGTTTGTTTTTGCTAACGTAAAGACATCATATATATAAGAATCTGTAGATATTTCAAAATATTTTCCCAGGAATGGTAGTGGGAGTTCTTAGAATGAATTTGCATTTCAGGGCAAATTTTCAGTGTTTACTACGGTTCATAAATGTCAGTGACACAACCATGTTTTTCAGCAAGAGAAATTACAAGCCCTAATTCAAGCGTGCCTCATCATTTAGTGGCTATGCTGCTTCCTGCAAACAACTAGGCAGAACAAACTGGCATGTGTAAGAAAGCAAGCAGAAAGTGCTATGAAGACATGTTATTTTCTGCATGGTTTATATAAAACTCTGATGGTGTCTACGTTTTTTCTATTTATAATAAAAAGATGCTTGGGTTGTTTATGAATATTTTAAAAACCAGAAAATGAACACACTTTCCAAGACTGGTGATTTACAACTAAATCAACCTAAATATAAATCATATTGCAAAATAATAACCTATTTTTACAAGCTAAACTACTTTTCTTGACTTGCATGCTTAAGAAAAGGCAGAAAATAGATGAGTAGCAATTCCCTGTGAAGGGTAGAAAACAGTGCTTCTCCTTTGGGAAGTGGGGAGCTTCAGCACTTGGCAACGTAGTGTCAAATTATCATCCACTTTATTTCATTATTTTGTTAATTTTGGAATTGTAGGTAGTTGTAACTTTCCTAACTTTCCTTCTATTACTTGTGCTGTGATTTAACAAAGTTGCAGCCCTAAAACTTTAAGGTTAAACAGCTCTAAAAAATGTACACTTAAAATCTAACAAAAATCTATCTGTAATAGACTTCCTCACTGTTGTGTAAGACATCTCTTTACAGTAGTCTTCTCTCTAAAGAAAGAAAAAAAATTTAACAGTGATAAAATATGATCCCAAAAGAAAAGGTCATTCCTGGAGGGCATGAGTGATTTTGGATTATATAAGGTACAGTTGTTGAAGAAGAATCCTGAGTTCTATTCTTTAATCCACACCAAAAAACCTGTCTTGTCTTGGTTCTTTTTGAATTTTGCGGATTTCTTTCCAACACTAGGAAGGTAGTAGAGAAGACCTCAGTGAAGAATGAACTTCCCATAGATGTCTGTGTGAACTTTTCTGCAATCTAAATTTGCAGATTTTTTTTTCCCTAAATCTCAAATGTCGGTGAGGTGGCTGCAGAGAAGGGTACATGTGAGAGGGCGCAGAAGATGAGCAGAGTGCTAGCATACATCTTCCTGTTCTGCATGACCTATCCACCACAGGATTTTTCTCTCAACTTGTTCAATTCTAATGAAATTGATTCTGAAATAAATGTATTTTACTGTCTCTTCAGACTTGAGGACCCTTCTACAAGGGAAGGGTCTAAGCTCGCCTGTTCCATCACCATAGTGGTAGTAGGGTGGTGTGGACCCGCAGGTAGCTCTGTGCAGGAAGTTGGAACCTGCTGGAAGTGAGCAAATATCTTTCAGATACTTGCAATTTTCGTTTAAATGGCATGGGGAGGGGAAGCAGGAGACTTTGTCTGAATTAAGACAAGGTTCAGTTCCAGAGGGTGACTGTGGACCTGTTGTGCAAAGTAGCGATTGTTGTTCTTTCAGGAACATTGAAATCAATCTCAGTTGGTGCCGTTGCTGATCAGCATACAGATATTGATAGTGCTCAAGAGGAGGAAATACAACACAGTAAAAATAACCAGAGTGAGTTCATGACAAACACTAATAATAAAACTGAAATAATTTCTTGATTATTTTTCACAGCTACATGTGTGAATTATTCCGGTGTGTTGCAATCTTTTTGAATATGCTGTAGAAGAGACCTCTGGATCAGAAAAACTTTTAACTATTGAGTAATTTATATATTTCATAAGATAGGCTGGCCAATGGGTGTTTCCCCTCCCTTGAAATTTTATAATTAGGGGAAGAAAATGGCTTGGAACAAATTGTTGTTTCCATTGGTATGCTCCTGCCCATCAGTGGAGTGTGCCAGTCCTGTGCTGACAGAGTTCTGGAGCTCTCCCACTGCTACAGCGTGTCTTCGAGCCAGGAGCCAGCTCCAGAATCAGCCCCGTCTAGGTCTGTATGCTCTCGGATAACAGGTAGTGAAGACTATTGGAAAGCTTAGACTATGCATACTGTGCTTTATGGCAATAATATGCAGCACATAAAAAGTAAATGCCCTACAGAATCATTTTTGCTGATGAGTGAGACCTGACTAAAGCAGGAATCTAATAACAAATCATAGAGAAACCAAAGTAATTAGCATGGTAGCCACTCCCTTTCTTATTGGCTCACCTTCAATTTATCAATGCGTTTGCTGATCATATTTCTCGTTCCTAGCAACGGTCTGTTTATACATATTTGGAAACATTTTCTCATTCACATTAATAATGAAAAGTAACATTTGATTCCCTGGGCACTTTTTCAGCTCAGGCTCTGAAACTGAACCTAATTACTGCTGCATTACAAAGTGGAGCCTTTTCTGCTTAGGGAATGGTACAGACATTAATGAGAGCTGCTTTTTTTTTATTTATTTTCTTTCAGTTTTTCTACACATTATGTTTAGACTGTTCAACGTGCCACTCCTTGTCTTAAAGTAGCAGTCCAAAACAAATAGCAAAATGTCTTTGCCTTTCCGTTTTTTATTTGATTTTTTTTTTTTCTAGAGAAAATAAAACGTTTTAATTTGACTTCACTGTCATATGGCTAGTTAGCAACCTGAGATTTCAGTGAAATGTCCTTTGTTGAAGATTTAGAAAAACAATCAGTGTGTAGCAAATATTGATATGACTCTTAATGGTAATTTAGCTGATTAATATCCTTTCATGCTGTTTTGCATGAAAGGATATTTTGCAGCATGAAACAGTGTTTTAATGAACGCCAACAACAAAGAATGTACCAGGTGTGTTACCAAGAAACAATCTCTAGTGTAATTTAATTAATCAAAGCATAGCATGGGGCAATTATGAGCAACCCTGTGTAAGTGGCAGTGGTACATGATCTTTGATTTAAAATTGGTCTTAAAGAAAGACATCATGGCTTAATAACTATGATTTACCAGTCAGAGAAAAGACCTTCGTGTTTCTTCAGGAGGGGTGTTTTTTTTGTTTTGTTTTGTTTTTAAATAATTTAGGGAGAAAAGAAGAAAGGAATTACTAATGATTTTGAGTACTGCTAATTGAATGGATCAAAAAATCACTAGTCTATTGAGTATGTTACAGAATCATGTTTCTTTAGTGCTTTCAGAGTGTATTGTGTATGTTATGAGAGTGGAGTACGCTTCTTAGAGATTCAGGTTTGCATACTTTTTTGGTGGGCTAAAGCTGCTCCTGCTGATGCGAGGACATTGCTGATCAGCCTCAGGTAACAACTTACCGCACGTGTGCAATGCTAAACCAAACTTAGTCTGAGCTGCTTTGTAGGAGCGTTTTGGTGGAGACAAGGAGTGGTCATTTCAGTCGCCTGACAAAGAAACAAGACTGAAGCACTGGGGAAGAAGGAAGGGACTTGCTTTGGTGCTGTAATTGGGAAAGGTTGGCCAAGGCTTATCTGAAGAGACAGAAACAGATACACTGCTGGACTAATATTACAAACAATGAGAGAATCAAATCTGGACAACGTAGGTGTGCTTGGACTAGAACCTACCATGGTCTAGGTTGACTTGGAGAAGTTACTTTATATATTTGCATTTATATATATATATTTCATAGAACGTATATAAGACTTATTTAAATTAACTTGTAGAGTAACTCTTTAATTTTTGTCAAAGAAATCTTTTTAGCTGTAAGGCTGCATTTATCACTGGCTTTTGTTCTAATATTACATTGCTGCCTACATCTCTTTTAAAGAGCCATGGCATTACAGGTTGTACTCAAGGTTTTAAACGTCCACAACATATAGTTAAACATTAGGTTTATGCATTGCCTTTGGACATCATGTTTCTCTTCATATACTCTGTGCACTGAGGAAAACTAACAGCAGAAAATGTTCTGGGCTATGTTTTATGTGGTTCTTTCTTAAGCCTCCTGAAAGAAATAGAGCTTGAAGTTTTGTCTGGAAGTCCACGTATTATACACTGTTATTTTAGTATATAAAACTTGTGGGTTTTAACATCAATCATGCAGAAGCCCAGAGGAATAGAGTAGCAATAAAATAGTTCCCATGGCTCTTAACTTCCTTCTTAAAGCAGGCCTTTATGCAAGTTGCAAATCAGACCACTGTAGTACCTGTGGAGAAAGTGAACTTCATCATGTGTTGAAATTTAATATTAAGAACAAGTCTAAATCCTCCCTTTTCTACCAGTGTCCTTAAAGAGGTTCTGAAACTTTGGATAAGATTTGCATGCCTCCAAGAGCTGGATCTTTAATACAAAAGGATCAAAGAACTTGCAAATAGCATGAAAATGTTCTAAGGTCCTCAGTGAAGAGAAAGGTCAAAGACTGTTTCATTTGCCCTGGCACCTCCACAGTTCACAGCCTTTAGGGGAAAGAGTTTTTACTTCCTTCCATAGGTGGTCTTTAAACCTCCTACACCTAGAGGCAGCAGTTACTAATTCTGCTCTTTCTCTGCTGACAGTAGATCGTGCCTCAGCATTTGCACTGAGATATGGCTATACCTTTTGTTTTTAAAGATCATAGATTTCCATCCTTGACTTATAAGGTAGGAACATACATTTGCATAGGACTTGGGGTTGAAGTGTACTATAAGAGCTATAACTACAACATAACCTACCAGTATTTCAAGCATATAAAATCATATTTCTGACTCAGATTGCAGGAGCATTGATTATAGATCAAGGCTTCCAAACTGTCAGTCACTTCTGAATTTCCGCATAGAAGTATCCAATACGTACTTGCACCCAGTATCTTTCCCCCCCCCCCCCATCCTGTTTTGTGCCCTGATAATAACGTGATGGGGTGGTGTCTGTTCTACGTAGAACTTGTAAGACTTCAACTCTTTGCTATTGCCCTTCAGGGATTGCAGGGTTTGCGTCACCCCTTCCTGTTGTTTTAATTATTGATCATTATTTAGTCATAAATTTGTGTGTGTGTTTGGGGGGGGGGGGGGGGGGGGGTGGTGTTAGTGAAAGGTAAAAGAGAGTGGGTAAAAACTTCAGATTTTTTTGATTGGCTCTGGTAGTTGCTTTTGCTGGAACAGACTGCACCTGAGAATAGTAAATCAGATTGAGCAGTGAGAATTTGACCAGTGGAGGGTGCCCTCCTGATCACAGCCATGATTTGGGTGAGAGACTGTGTTTGGTCAGGGTATCATATAGCCAAGGAGACTGCCACTGATCTGTTTCCACTGGGAGGAGAATGAGTAATGGCTTTCAAGTAGAGCTAGGTAGGTTTTGGTGTTAGGCACTGCATGACAGAGCTGACTCAAGACATCTCACTTGTGAGGCATTATCACTGGATAAAATAATTGTGTATTAACACATGGCCCGATAAGTTTATAAAAAGAAAACTTTCCATACCCATACCTCAGGGTTAAACAACCATCTGTCAGGAAAATGTGACTACTACAGCTGACACATTACAGTTCTTTATGGTTTTTAAAAACAGCCTATTGAGAAACCTAGGACTGCTACTGCTCATGTCATGAGCTACTTTCTCTTCCTACCTGTCCCAAGCTTTTTTTGGTGATGTTTCTTTTAGAGGGGGAGCAATATTTCTCTATGTATAAGTAGAATATTAAAATGGAATAAAACCTCCTCTGTTCAAAAGAGAAATAATTAAAAATCACAGATTGCAAGCTATTGCTAAGACTAGAGGCAGATGTCAGGGATTGACTATGCTTTTACAATGCACTTTAATGTTTGAAGGAGTGTGCTGTTTCATTTTCTAGCTATAGGACATCTTTCTCCAGGGCCAAGGTCAGAATTGCTGTTCACCTCCCAGTAAGTGCCTCTAGAATGAACCTAGAGAAGGTTTTGGATTAAGTGCTCAATCCGAAGTAAAATAAAAAATGTAGAGGTTTTCTTCACTTAAAAGCACATGATTTCTGTACAAGGAGAAGGGCTAAGTCCTTCCTGGAATTTGGGACAGGAGGAAATGCCCGAGTTATGAACAAACCCTTTCAAACTGTGGATGCCCGTCTAGCTCTGGATTACAGATCTGCTCCGGTGTCACATCCCCACAGTTTGACGAAAGGCAGGGAGCACAGGGTTGCTTCCGGTTTCCTTTTTTAAAAAAAAAAAAAAAAAAAAAAAAGTAGACAAAGAACATACCAGGTTACAGATATGCCCTATGATTTGGAAATAATTCAGGTATTCAAAAAATGCATAGGTTACTATAGCTCTTATCCTCTTAGAATGATTATGATTACTGTAGCTGAGAATGCTGCAGTTACACTTACTGTAATGGGCATATGTATTTTTTTTTTCAAGAAGTAATAAACTATTTTATTTGTTTAAAACTTTTATTTTTTCCTAATAAGAAATTATCATTGAGGGTGGTGCGGCACTGGAACAGGTTTCCCAGAGATGCTGTGGATGTCCCATCCCCATACAGGTTCAAGGGATGGATAGGGCTTTGGGCAGCTTGGTTTAGTGGGAGGTGTCCACCCCATGGCAGGGGCCTGGAACTAGGCAATCTTTAAGGTCGCTCCCAGCCCAAACTATTCTATGAATGAACATTTTGTTTCCAGCCATGAAAGGCCACTGTCGCCTCACCACAGCACTACTACTTTGTCCACCATGTTGATCAAAGTCCCTAACTTTCTCCAATAAGCATGTGAAAAATAAAAACCTGCAGGAGAAACTTTTATCTCCTTTCTTTTTGCTTGGTATATTGCAGAGGATCAAGGCTTTTTTAGGAATAGGGTTGTTTGTTTGCTGGTATGCCATATGAGTGAATTTGTTTCATCAAACATTCCTAAATAATCTGAAAATGAAAAATCAATACTAGTCAGAGGGCTGATAAGTGTTTAAAGCAATACCCAGTCAGGATATTCACTTAGGGTGAGAATGTTTCAGAGAATGTGGGCCCAAAACAGCTCAAGGGCAAAAATCAGCATGGTGTTGTAGAAATAACTTCAGTGCACGTGCACCTTACTGACCCCTATCAAAACACACAAAAAATTGAACTACTAAACCTGACTATGCTCCTGGTCTCGTGTGTTGAAGCTTCTGGAACACTTACCGTTTAATTAATTAATTTATTTATTTATTAGTTTCCTGAAAGGCCAGACCTTGCTTCAGATACTTAAATGCGAAAGAGCTAAAGCTCACAAGCTCTTGGAGGTTCAAGGCAAAGGCAGGAAAGGGATCCGGGTTTACTTCTGTGTGCGGTGGTGTGGTTTGGTTTGGTTTTGATTTTAATAGTGTTTTAAAATGCTTCCTTCCTAATTCCCTATTATACTTCAAGAGGAGAGCCTGAGAAGTGGGGGAGAGGCCAAAGGTTGCACTTAAGACGTGTGACAAGAGTCTGCAACGAACATTTTTCTGTTAGGTGGTTGTGGCACATGAGTATTGGGCCTGCCATAGCATTAGCCTGCTGCAGTTTCACTTGGGTTCATCTGTAAAAATCAAAGCATACATAGGATGTGGTGCTTATGTAATTAATGCATTTGTCCCTAAGTTTAAAAAACAAGCATGTACTTTATATCCTTCTCTACTGGCCATCTCTTCAAGTGCATATAGTGTCATGATTCTATGAGTGTGCTGAAGTACCGTACATAAAACTTTTGGTACTAAACATAGAAGCTGAAGAATTACACATATTTAGGATACAGTAGCACATTTCCCTACAGTTCTGAAGGCTTATGTTTGATAATTTGATAAGCATGTGAAACCTAATAAAGTCTAATTAGCATTGTGTAATAAAATGTACAGTAAATACTGTTTGTATATCTCATTGACAAACAGGACATTTTATGTCGTGATGTGTGAACAGTTAGCTACATGCGTGCTAAATGTTGCTTTTAATTAAACAATAAAGACTGTAACAACCTTTATTGTATTGTTGTAAATTTTGATGTGGTACAACAATTTTATTCCTTAAGAATTAATTGCCTAGGAGTGTGTTTAAGTAATATTGATTATGCTGGTGCCTCATGTTGATCTGTGATACTTAACCCAGCATTTAAAATATCTTTTTTCCATTATACATTTGTGATGCAAGAATAAAAGCAAAGTACAAAACAAATAGGCACTTGAATTCTAATAGCAATAAGCAATAAATGTCAGGCATCTGGAAATTATGGTTGCAATTTCATCAGAGTACACTTTGTTCTTCTATTATGCCTGCATGAATTTTGCTACAGGCAAAATCTATTACAGATAACAGTTAAGAACCTTTCTAATCTACACAGATAGTCATGGAAAAATGCTAGAAAACTAAATGTTAGAAAATGTAATATTGCCAAGTAACACTGACACTCAGAAAATAACGTGATCATGTTTAGAGCTGCAGAGAATTTTTTAGATGATTTTGAAATAGAAATTTCTGAGGTATTTGGTCCTGTTGAAGGGCATATAACTAATAATATGCAGTATTATTTTATTTTTGTGTTTGTGCACTGTATATAGATAGATATTTATCTCTATACTACAGGCTGGTTATTTTGCTTGTTTAATGATTGCTACCTGAAATAGCAATTACCAAGTCAGATTACACATTAGAAGCCAGTACTTTTCCATTGCTGATGCTTATATTTGAGTAGTGGCTGTTTCTGCTCCAGGTCATCTCTATTGCCTATGAAAACGTTATATACTTTTGTCATATATTATGATGGTTTACAACAGTTTAATTGATTTTGTGAAGACTTACGATGTGTTGATCAATTAATTCTGTCAAGTTCTAAAAATAGATTATTTTACATAGCTTGATGTGCTGAAATACCATCTTCTAGACAGCCTAAATTCATCCTGGGTCTCTCTCAACTCAAGATGTTTCTGTGACTTAGCTTCTGTCCTGAGGCTATCAGTCTTTACGGCAAGTCTTATCAAAATGTTTAATAGAAATAGGGGTGGAAGAGTTTTAAGGAATATATTTGGAACAAGAATTGCTTTCACCTTTTTAAAGCATGACTCAATGTCAATGAAATTGGAGAACTGTGCATCTCTAAAATTTTGGTCCTATTCCTTTTATTTAGGGGGAAAAAAGCTTCAAAATAGGTGGTGCAAAATCACCGCTTCACTAGTAAAGCAAAAAAATTATTTCAAAACGAAAATTGAAATGTTTCTTTCACTAGTGTTGTAGCATCTGAATACTTTTTCTTCATTTCCTTCTAGAAACCAAAATAAATCAATATCAATATCAAATAGTTTATGTCCAGAATCTGGTTCCGCTTTTACATGTTTCAGAGATGGGAAAATCTTTAACATTTTTTCCACATAACTTTTTTTGAGAAGAGTGTTGTTCTCTTCTGCTGTGAGAATGTTCTCTATTTTTAAATATAAAAAGAGAACTATTTAGAGAACTATAGAATGTTTTTTTTATATTTAGAAATTTTTTCTTTGAACGGAGAGACAGAATTTGGCTTTGGGAAGGGGAAACTGCTGCAAGTGACATGTTTGACTGGGGATAAATGGAAGTTCTCTTGTTGATTCCAGCAATGACCTGTAGATTTATTGAGTCATGAAGAAGAAGAATCTGTCCTAGTTGTCCATGTAACTTGACTAAAGCTGAGAATTTCTTCTCCCTTGAGTGGCTGGACTACGTATAGAGGCTAATGCACTTCTGTTCAGAGTGACACGAGCTTTCATTGAGATTTACACAGAGAACCATATTCAGTCTTTGAAATCTGTGGATTGTAGGTCTATAAATCCAGGAATTAAGCTGGCTATGGTAGAGTAAGATTCTTCTTGGTTTCTTTAGTATTTCTTTGCACCACTTTTGCTGATGGACGCTTTGATACCATAATACACCTGATGAAGATGTCAGCCCCACTTACAAAGATTTCAACAGCCCATGTCTGTTGTCCCAAATGGTGTGAGCTAAATGGAAACTAAATAATCCTGAAGGTGAAAATGCACCTTTATATGGAGCGTAATCTCTTACTATACCTGTGATGTCTTCTCATGAGTGTTCTTGTTCTGAAATGTATGATCAATCCGACTGAAGATATAGAAAAACACTTTCATATTTAATATTAGATGAACAAAGCATGCTAATGCCTTTGATGCCACTAGGGTTGCAAACCCTAGGGCTAGAATTTGTCATGATTGTGTGTATCTATGAATTTTTAAAGAAAAGAGGATGGATTCTGACTTACATGTGTAAGGCGGTTTCATATTTGTTGTTGTTGTTGTTTTGTTTTGAGATCACAATCAGACCTTAGTCTTTGGCATTATTTTAAGAAGATAGTATATATATCATTAGGAACAAACAGAACCCTTTTTAAAGGCATGTGCTGTATTAAGTACTAAGTTAATATTCAGTTTGCAGCTGGTTATACATAGTAACTTTTACATTCAGATCAAATACTTATTTGAATAGAATTTGTTCAGAATGGCATGCAAAGATCATCTCTCTGTATACTTAGTGGAATGTCATTTTGAATGAAAATGGTTTATCTGAATAAATTTGCTCATAATTTTGCTGATTATGGGCAGAAGTCTTGTATTTTCATGTAAATTTGGGGTACTGTAAGCCTTCTATCTCTGTTTGTTGAAGTTTTATATTTGGATTATTTAAAAATGCTAGATTCTATAGTAAAATGCACAAAACACTTAAGACAACATTTTTCATCAGACTGAGATTTTTCTCTCTATTCTCTGGTATGCATCAAGAGCATTTTAAGTATTAGTAGTTTATTTATTTAAGAAAAATAAAACCTTTAGTTCTAATAGTGTTCAGCATAGCCTTTGTTCAGTATTGCAGAATTTACTACAGTTCTATTCTTTGTATCATTATGACTGACTTACCCTGTTCTGAACCCAGTGACCCTTATTAGTGTCCTGCAGTTTCCTTTAGATACTCCTAATTCCTTGAAGTTTCCTCAGTTTTGCTCTTTAGCTGTGCTTGAGCAGGTTGCAGATATTCATTCCTCTTCTCCCACAAAATTCCTGCCAGCCCAGGGTACGTTTCTTGCGTTTTGTGCAGTGCAAGAATTATCCAAGAACCCACAACGTTCTCCTTGTGGTTTACTCACTGTTTTTCTTTCTTTCTCTGATATATTCTATAGCTCAGGTGAATATACACCCACGCTATTTGCAGTCACTGCGACAATTTTGTTGTTGCTTCATGCCGTAATGTTTGGGTTTCCATTGATTCAGCCTTCTCCATCACGAATATAATGTCACCTTCCTGAAGGTACTCTTCAGACCTGTTTCTTTAAAGTCCTTTGCTAAAATCTGTTTTCCCCTACTTGCCTGTGTCCCGATTGTTCCATTTAGCCAAAAAATATCAAACTTTTGTCTGCTTCTCCCATGTTGTTTTTTCACACTGCCCATTCTTATCCTCCCTAAAATGAATCATGAGACTACAGCTCCGTACTACTGAAGACCTCACCTGCCAAGTTGTTTATGAGGAATTAATATTCTCAGGTTGGCACCCTGTTATGTTAAAGGATGGATCAAATGGAAGTTGTGTCCATTTGGATTACCTCTACCTTGGCTTTCAGTCCTTCAGACATTGGTTCTTTTCTATGGTCCCAGAGAAAACAGGTCCCATGAGCTGAGCCTGGCATCAGGGCTCACTTGGTGAGGACTTTCCCTGGAATGCTCTAGATGTGAGAAGGTAATTGTACCAAAGGCCTCATACTTTCTTATTGCTGATGTAAATTTCACATGTTGTATAAAGAAAATCAAAGCACTTATGTCCTCACTTGTGTAAAATTGCCATTGTGCTAAGCTACTTGTGGCTCTCAGATTTTTGCCCCACGAGATCTTGGACTTAAGTTCTAGTACTAGTTTTGGAGGGGAATTGACAAGAAGTAGTGTGAAACTTATGGCTTGGGGCATGCAAACACAACGTATTTAAAGGGGGGGAGGGCGGGGGCACAAAAACGTACTTTGTTTTGTATCTTAAAAAAAGCAATATCTTTTATGGAGGGTTTTCCAAGGAGGACAAATGTTTCGATATTTCTAGGTTATTTAGCTGAAACTTTCTGGCTAGGGGTTTAAACTCTCAACTTAAATATTTTAGTTTTCTTTGTTACATAAATCTTACCTGCAAAATGTGTCTGTTCTGTGAAAGAAACCTGAAAATACAGCATGAGCTGCAGATGTTTATGATTGCCTTGAAACACTGATTTGAGCATAAACATAAGTCCTTGGTTTTTACAGGGTACAGACAGTCTGGTATATGTGCTGTCTGGTATATTCACCTATGTCTTATGTTGTCTATATCAAGTGCTGTTCTGTAATCTAATGTGGTCTTGACATTAGTTGAAAATCTCACAGCCTGTATGATACAAGTGAGAAAGACCAGATGCAAGAAACATGAAGAGTGGGAGTTCTATGAGTGCAGACATAACACAGGGCAACATAGACCCTGCTCCATTTTGAAACTTGCAGTGCTCATACAGTTGTGTTCTGGGCTTCCTAAGGTCTTTTTTAAAAAAACAAAACAACAAAACAAACAAAAAACAACAACAACAACGAAAACACTTTACCTGTCTGCAACAATCTGTGAAGTGAGGATGATGATATTGCTCTCCCTTGTAAAGCACCATTCAAGACTAAGGAAATGTTATAAGTCATTATTTAAGAAAGCTCTGCCACTCTGACAGCATAGATATCAAGGAAGAGCAGACTGTCCTCCATTCAAATCACTATGTAATACAAACTTATCAACAAAGAGAAGTGTCCTGCTTTTAGATCAGTTTTAATGCATCCTTTCTGATCAGACTTTTATTCCTGGTAATTTTGGAGGGGAAAAAAGTCATGGACTAACTGGGACTAACAAGGAGTGTCAACACATTGATTTTTTTTTTTTTTAAAAAAAAGACAACTAAGATTTAGTATTCATTTACTACCTGCCCTATCCTTTTTACTTAAGTCTTATGTGTAGCAACAAGAATTTGGTGTGTTTAGAAAGGTTTGCAATCCATCCATGTACCACATGTAGAAAAATATCATTTTAGGTGGGGAATGTGCCAATGATATATTTTCTCTTTTTTTTTTTTTTTTTTTTTTTGCTATGGATTCCTGGTTCTCTGCAGTGGAAGCTGTGACCTACTTAACACAAAAGAGATTGCTTAATGGCTACTGATTGGTTGTCAGAGTTTTCTTTAAATATACATATTCATCATCAGCTGCTTTGTAATAATAAATATCTCCCATTTTCCCCCATTTGTCTGTTTAATATCACAAAGTGATGTAGCATACTATAAAATGTGAAGTGTTCAAGACAAGTTTGCTTTATCCTGATACTGAGTAGCTGACGTACAAATATGTGACATACAAAGCATCAAATAATCAGGTATTAACACATTTGTTATGTAATTGAGTTACAGAAAACATGTCTTTAACATAGTCTTCTAAAGTTCTAGGAACATCTGCCAAAAATGCCAGTGCACAAGTGCTGCACAGAGATTCTGTGGAATAGTGTTCAGAGACATAACATGACCAAGGCAGTGCACAGACAACATGAGGGATAACTGATGTCTTGCTTTCATTGTGTCATCTTTACTCCTCTCCTTGTTATGTGCTTTGTTCATCACATCTAATAGCAGAGCTTTGCATTAGTAGAAAAGGGAGCTATTTCTAATGCACTTAAACTCTGAATGAATATAATCTGAAAATTTTGTATTTTTGTCCACTGAATCATTATGAAACAGATGGTTATTTATGTGTGATATCCAGTCTTGTTGTGATCAATTGCACATTTACAACTGGAGTTAGGAACATTGACCTGATAGTTTTAAGAATGACTTTACAGAATTAATGTATTTTGGTTATGCACTACTAAAGGAAACGTGGGGGGGGGGGAAAGAACCAAAATATGAAGCAATTATATACAAAATAAATCCTTTAAAGCTGCTTTTTTTTTTTTTTTTTTTTTTTTTTTCCAAAATAGGTCATTTTTGGGATCCAAAAAGAGAAAAAGTAGTCTGCTTTGGTTGAATAGAACCAGGAGCAAAGCACGGTCAGCATATCTTGAAAATATGATGTTAGCTAGCTGCTGTCTATGAATACTGAATAGATCATCTGCAAGTTTAGAATTAGTGTTCATTTTAAAGAAGTATCTAGCCCTTGAATAGGTTTCCAAGAGTCCTTCTTAGCTAATAAAATGTGGTGTTTGTTTAAAACCCTTCTGGCCTTCTTTAGGAGCCTCACTACAATGACAAAATCTGGACACATACTCCTCCCAGCTCTGTCTAACTTGGGCTCTCATCACAATCTATCAGTCTTTATACACCTCACTCCAAAATTTGCAGTTAGGATATTTGTGCTATTCTGTGAATGCACTAATTGCCTCCCCAGACTGCAAACTTGTGGACAGAGGAGAAAAAAAAAAAAAAAAAAAAATTCTTGTGCTGACTGTGTTCTTGCATGGCCATCTAATCATTTGTATTTTCCCTGAATCATGCAGAGGTGTTTGCTGGGGAAGAGATGGAAACAATACGGACTGCTTTACCCCTGTTACAAATAGACTACTCTACACCCACATGAGCTGTGCCCAACTGGCTAATCATGTCTGTCTACATTTCACTTCACAGAATGTTTGCATTTTTAGTATGAATTAATTCCCAAATTCATTGCACTGAAAAGTCCTCTGTTTGAAAGGCAGCAAATGCCAATTATGAAGATATGCCTCCCTAGCCAATTAAAATGTGCAGGTGCAATAACTTTGCTATCAACAGCTTTGGTGTTTATCTAGGAAGTTTTATATCACGAAATATTTTGAAATGGTATTGGGAAATGAGCCCATTAGAAAAAATGTTCTGACTACTTGATGCTGAAAAGGTAAAATAGGAATACTGGATGCAGTATTGACTGTGTCTGGGTTAGTGTCAAGTAACCCTCGCTATTCCAGAGTCACTCTGGATGAGGAGCAGAAAAAGGGAAAAGGAGGAAACAATATATATGTACAGTTAGTTAAAGAGGTTAAGAAGACTCAGATTACAGCAGAGAACTGTCCTCACAGATAACTAGATTTATGTAGTTATGGCACGGGGGCAATTCTGCTTTAGTGGCCTGGCTATCCTTTTAAGTCGTTCTTTACCCCGAAGCAAGTGGGAATACAATGAAGCACTATGACGACAGTGACAATAAAGCAGGCAGTTTTATTTAGAAAATGGAACTTCATAAACTGTGCAAAGTATCTGGAGTGAAATATGAAGTGCTGCCTGTGTTCTGAAAAACCTTTTCCTAGGAACACCCAGGGACTGCCTCTTTTAAAAGTGAGGTGACACCCAGAGTCCAGAGGGCTCCAGGAATCTGTATGGGTGAAGTTGACAGTATGTGTCATTAGTGATAATAACTATTCAGGGTTATGTATCAGGTTGCTGCAGTCATTCTACACAGCACTCGACAAGTAACTGCTGCACAGTTTTGTCTGTTTCCAGCAGGAACTATGATGAGAGTTTTGGCATCTCTTCTATTTACCTTGCTCATTTCTTTTCGTTCTTCAGGATTCAGTAAGATCTTTAGAGGCTTGTCTTACAGGTGCAGTTTCTCTAGAGTAAACCATGATTCATCCTTGCACTAAGCTGTGAGATAAGATATGGTATCCTAAAAGAAGGTCTTAGATTACTCTTCAAACCCTGGGAAACCTAAAAACACAGTCTTTTGAAAGTAGTTTAATGTGTGAGTACTTTTTGCCAAAACTTCTCTTTACTCATTCCTACAGAAAACAAACAAACAATTCAAGTGTGCTGGGAATAGTTTGTTGGGGTAAGAAGTCTAAAGGACTTCTTTCTCTTCTTCCTAGCAATGGTCTTGCAGATTCCTCTGAGTCTATGGTCTGGTTCTGTGTTTTACCACAGATTGTGCTTTCCCTGACTCTGTGATCTCACTCTTAAAAGTTTTCACTCTGAAATTTTGGCTTATGCAACATCCAGCTGGAGTCATGCCCTGCTTTTTGACAGTGGTATGACTGTTTCTTGTGGGCCAGATGTATTTATTTTCATCTTTCTACTGTTCCTCCCAACAGTAACTTTATAGTCAGATGGATCACTGACATCTTGCTATTGTCACCAGCAACCTTCATATTGCTTTAAAAAAAAAAAAAAAAAAAAAAGGCAGGTCACAAGGAAGAAACTAATCCTTTTTCTGAAGTACTTACCTGTGCAGATCCAGTATTTACATGACAAAACTGTCTCTGTCCTGAATGACCTAGGGAGTTATGTATGCCAGTATCTTATCAGGTATAGATCCATGTGGGTGTTTACTGGTAACCTCAGGCAAGCCACACTGGGACCTGGCTAGCAGAATGCACCTACATGTGTGGTCACAGCATCTTAAAAACCCATACAAAAACTAAAAACATGCATGTAAGTTAACTTTAGGAAGTTATCATGTAGCTGTTTAACTACTGAAAAAGAGAAACAAGAATTAGGTTGTCTTCTTATTTCTATGCACTTCAGCTTGGTCAGGTTAAGCTTATAACTTTGGACAACCCTTTGTTCTGTGTGCAAGGGGAAGATGTTTGGTCTAATAAAACTTCACTGCCTAATTCTGACTTGCTAGTTGGCCTATACAGCTGCACAAGGCAACTGCTCCACATGATGATGTGGGACTTCTTCACTGGGCTGGAAAAGGTGACTTTACTTGCCCTTGTTAGTGTAATTTACACACTAACATTTGCTTGGGATGCACCAGGAACACAAACTAGCCCTCTTCCTTATTGCATAAAGGTGTCTATAAAACTGAAGCTGAAAGGCAGCTCTCAGAATGTTCTTCTATGGGAGGGAAGGGGGGAATATTGCAATCAATGCAATATGTAAATGACAGATAAGGGAGGGGAAAACCGCACAGCCCATTGTGTTGAATTCATATCTTTACCTCAATTGGCATTAAGGAATATTCGACTAACTGCAGCATCATAGCTAATAATTTGACGTTACCAATTGTAGTGGTATTTGTGGTATCTCCAGTTGCTTTCACTGAGCTGTTACTAAAAAAATCAGTCGACAGCAAAGTGATTGGTTAATGGCAGACGTGGAGAATAATTGACAGCCCAGCCAAAACATCTGGGGATGAAATACATTTTTGTCAAAGAGCTAAAACCCTTGTGTTGAGAAAATGCATTTTTTCACTCTGATCCATTCTGTCAACAAAATACTTTTCATCAGAAACATCAAAGCCATTCCATCTGCAAATTTCATTTTTTGAATCCCTTAATCTATTCTGTTGACAAAAATTTCTGTCAACTGCCTCAAACCATTGTATTAACAAATTTCACTTTGTCAATCATGATTTATTCTTTTGGCAAATGCATTCTATAATACTCTGCTTCATTCTGTAGAGAGAATATGTAAGTCAGTCTTCATCTTAATTTTTTAGTGAAAGGTGAAAGTAAAAGTAGCGTCACAGCTGCTAATCTACTGAATCTGTCCATTGGCTTTTTTTTTTTTTTTTTAAATATATCCAGTTGAATTAAACTTACTGCTGAATAATGCAAAAGTTGAGGCAAGGAAATAAAATCACATTTTTCACTTAGTATTTACTTTTTGAAATCTGCCTCTTAATCATAGCTTTCAGGGTCACAGCACAAAGCTGATCTCTGATGAGCTTTAACTGGTTTATAAGTGTTGGTGTACTGGGGCTTATTGTAACTGCTTATAATGAACTACTGAAACTGAACAAAATATTGCATCTACCTGTAATGTATTCTATGCTGATTTGTAATTAATATATATAGTATAAAATTAATTGCTAGCAAATTCATTCCTTAAAGAATGTGGCTGCTTAAAAGCAGAATCACATGACAATAGGAAAAAGATAAGGAAGAGCTTTGAGTTTGCAGTGTCAGTAATCTACATAAATATGTTTTGGTTTTATAACTGCTGCTTCTTGTACAAATGGAAAAATAAAAAGAGTCACTGGAGTTTGAGTCAAGTATAAGACAAGATAATGGTTGGTCAGTGAATTATATACTCTGAATCTATCTTCGGTTTATTTTGGGTATGTCTTTGCCTTTTCTGCTTTTGACCATACTCTGAGGTATTTCTTTTTCAGACATTCCTTTCTTTTCCACATCAGATGTAATAGAAATATCACAGATTATAAGCAAAGATATAGACAGCCTAACTACTAAGTAATTTATTTTTTTTGGTATGTGGTGTATAATTCCATATGGTGAACTAGATTGAAATATAACATTGTAATATTGTATCTTGTTGAGTGTTTCTGCATGTGGTGCCAGGGAAACCCTCCAGAAATTTCAGTGGCATTTCTTTCCAATAGAATAGGAATAATCAGGTGTCAAAGCAGTCCTGTAAGTTCTTGCTGTAATGGTTAATTTTTCTGAGTTACAAGAAGAATTAAGCAGTAACCTTGAGTCAGTGGCAGTGCACCATAACAGGCTTGGGTTTTAGTTTCACCATAGCCTCTCCTGGCTCGAAGAGAACAGTATGCTATTTCCTCACACCTGGCCAATTCCTCTCATCCAAAAAAATCTGGATTGTGCCCCTGTGTAGCTTGGTGTGCTAATATATGCCAAGAATTGGTTAGCACTTGGCATGTGCCTGAAAAATATGTGCACTGTGAATATGTGACTAAGGAGATATATATATATATATATATATATATATATTACCAGCAACAGTTAGAGCAGTGGAATTCAAACTGTAAGAGAAAGAAATCACTGCAAGAAATGCCAGAATAGTACCAGCCATTTCTGCTCATCTTCTCCTTTAAAAGTAGGGAGAAATGCTATAGCTCTGATTTCTCCAGCAGGTTGGGCTTGAAAAATCAGGTCCACCTAAAGAAGGGACAACCACAGAACTACAAAAATATGAATGGGAAGTTACTACAAAAGTTAAAATAGAATGGAGATCATAGAATCAAAGAATAGTTTGGATTGGAAGGGACCTTAAGGATCACCCCCTGCCATCTACAGGGATACTTCCCTTCAGACCAGGTTACTAAAAACCCCATGCAAGCTGTCCTTGAACGCTTTCAGGGATGGGGCATCCAGTTTCCCTGGGCAATAATCTAGATAACCTAGGATGGGATAAACTATTACACTTGCATCCAGGTGTTACTTGAACAACAGTGCCTGTAAAGTGTTTTGTTACTGGTCACAAGCCTCTACCTGTGCTTTTTGAATTTTTCCATGTAAGTCCATGGAGATACTATTATTTAGCTGTGGATTTTAGTAAGGCACAGATCGATTCTCTTCTGTGCCAGCCCAACATTTAAAAAATGTGCACTGATTTCAAGCTGCCTTTTGGACAAATATTAGGGAATTTCTGGCTTCCTGCAATATTTCAGGGGTCCTGCAGCAAAGTTTTCTAGAATGGTTCGTGAATGATGGATGCAGACTGGTACTGTCCATGATGTCTGAAGCAGACTTCTTGCGATAAGATCAATCGCTGCAGGATGCATAAGCTAGCTGACCAGCTCAAAATCTAATATGCCCCGAAAATAGGCATTACACTGATATTTATCATTTAATTTGCACAAAAGTAATTTTAAAAAAGCTTAAAAATGGATCAGTTGCCATGTTCTTTGAAATTAAATATTACTATAGGGGGACTTTTTCTAGTCTCAACTCTGCTTGTTCTTTTGTCATGAGTAGCTTGATATCAGTATTATTTCTGCTGACTCAGATATTCTTTACAATTATGCATTTTCAGAGGGACTGTAAGTCTTGTTTGTTGTTGTTGCTTTTTCTTCTCTTGCTGTGCTTTCTTCATTCTGGGTCTTCTTTTCATGGCTTTAATTTCACACTTGAATGTCAATTTCATCTCTGAAGCTTTTGCCCTTTATCTTCAGAGGGCCTACAGAGCAGTATAAAGCTTTGTGTAAAGGCTGCAGTATGCAATTGAGTTGACAGGTTATCATTTATTAGCATCTTCCATTAGAAAGTTAGGAATTTTACATGGAATTCCATTGAAAATAATGTATAATTGATGAAAAATTGTTTCTTCATCCACTGTCATGCCAAATACTGAGAATAATGAATTGTATATGGTATCCAAAATCCCTAGAATAATATGGAATAGCCAGTCAACGGAGTATTTACCTCAACGTTATTTCTACCAATTAAAAAAAAGATGTTCCTAATTTAAACAAGAATAAGATTTGATAAGGTTGACTTACTTCCAAAGATGTTTGTACTTCTTGGAAACAATAGTTAAAAATGAGAAAGCAATAAAAAAGTAAAATATGTATGTAACATCATAGGGTGAATTTAGGTCCATTATGGGTAATTTTTGTATTTTTTTTATATATATTGATATTGCTGAAGTTAATTATTTTTTTTAGTCCTCAATACTTTTTCAAGAATTGTGCAGTAGACTCCATCATATTGTTCTGCCATACCAGTTCTACTCTTTGAATGGGAACAGCACCCCCACAAACAGTTTTCCAAATCTTCTAGGAATTGGTATGTTGCCTTCTGTCTCAGCCACTACTTCTGAGCCAGTTCTGATCATTTGTACATTTGCTTCTTTCACAGCTTTTGCGCTGATCTGGTCATTAAGCTATGTACTCCTTGTGACCTATTTTTACTTTAAAGCATGTTGTAAGGTACCAACTGAGAGATGGGGACCAGAGATTATCGACATTTTTCTATTCTACTTGTTAATTGTGAGCTATGAGGCCACAGCTGTCTGTTGCCATCCTCCTGCCCCATTTCTGTTCCCTTTATTTTAGAACCTTGTTTTTTTCAGTCTTAATATCTTGAAGATGTAGGTAAACATGTATGTCACTGTTCTCACTATAAATGGATGTCAGTTCTGCCACAATAATGGCATCCATCATTGTTTTGTTTAACAGTCAGTACATCTTTATAGAAAGGAGAATTGTTTTTATTCTGTCTAATGGGTCAGAGAAATCCAGTAAAGCAGGGTTATAAAAATTATTATTTGAATAAAAATGTAAAAATAAGGGAAATATTTATCTTATATAGCCACTTATTTGTGTAGGCCTGATTAAAATAGAAAGTGGTTCTGCTTTAGACTTTGAACCTTAGGGCAACTATATATCTGATAATATAGCTTTAAGACAAATATGTTTTTGAGCAATGTATAAACAATACATGTATCCTTGCCTCGTTTAGCACTAAAGGATTTTTTTTTCTTCTTTTTGTTCTTTAACTTAGAAAACCTGTATTGATCACAGCTGCCCTAATAACACGGGAAGTCATTCAGAAAAACAAGTGGCCAACAGGGGAAAGATGTGGTTCCCTAAACATTCTGGAAAAACAGCCTTTACTCCAAGGAATGCAGTCATCTTCAGTGCGGGCTTACCTCATTGGAGTTGTTATAGAAAGACTCATCCTCATCACCAGGTTTGTGTTCATATAGGGAAGGGAAGCAGGAGCAATTAGGGCTGTTCAGCTGACTGTATAGACACTGGCCCAACTTTGAGCATGCACGTAACCTCAGAAGTCAAGGGAACTACAGAGCAATGTTTACTTTTTCTATGCTGCAGGGCCAAGTTAATAAAGAGGAACAAAAAGAATAAATCTGTTCTATGGATTTTTCCAGTGGTTGTTCAGTGGAGACTAGATATACTGGGAGCCGATTACAATTTAATGTGTTACTACAAAGAAAGGACAAGGTTGTGTAGAAAAGATTTTTTCACAGAAAGTAAAAGAGCACAGTCTGACATTTCACTGCTTTGTCCAAAGGTCAACAATATTTTACTGTTTTGCTTAACAGAGGCAAATGATTTCTTGCACTGACATCAAATAAGAGGCAAATATGAAGAGGGTACAGGAGAGAGGCTATGCTGTGGCAAACCTTACTACTTTACCGAGGTCCAAGCTTCTCCATGAGGCTGGTGGAATTCACTCAGGGTTCCTATGTGTCTTGGAGGTAGAATGTGCTCCAGGAGTGTTTTCCCTTGGTTCCTTTCCTGTCACTTTGGAGACATAATTTGAAGATAATTTTTATTACTGGTTTCTCCCATTCTCATGCTTTTAAACCAGTAACATTGGTGGATGGAACTGGTATTCCTCCATTTCAATTTGCTTAGGTAGGAAGAATGAAATAAATACTGCAGCTTCTTAATGATATAGAAGTGTGCACTGTAGAAAAGATTTGGTGTAGAGCTGAAAATATCTGAGAAAAGAGCCATGCATTCTCTGATGCAATCAGCTGGGGTGCAATTATAAAATCTTACTCTTTGCCAGAAGACACATTTTCATTGGAACACAACTTTTCATCATGGCATAGAGGGACACAAAGGAGAGGATTAGGCACTGGATACCTGAATTCTATTTCCAGCTTTTCTGTTTTCCTTGGGAACGTACCTGCTCTGACTTTGTTTCCTTATCTGTAGAATAGAGATACTTGTTCTCCCTTGTGAAACACTGGAATATCTGCAGATTAATAAAGGCTGTGTGTCTGGATAATACATTGTTACGGAAATCACTAGTCATACAACTTAAATCATAATGCAGTTTTTATTATATTTATTTTTTTTATATATTTCGTTTGGTTTCTTTATATGTATTTCTTTTACCAAAAAAAAAAAAAAAAGGAAAGAAAGAGAACTGTAGACAGGGTGAATTCTGTGTTATAGAACATATAGAAATATGTCTATTTCCTTTGTTCTGCTTCAGTTTGGTCACTTTACAGTTGCAGAAGAAGGGCCTGAACCTTTTTTTCTTACTGTACTTTGTAAAGGATGTTTGTTTCTGAGGCTCTTTGCTTTTTGCTACAGCACTAACAGTAGGATAAAGGAGTACTAGATTACATTTGTAACATTTCTGCCATTGGTCCTGCAGATGACCAATTTCACTTAAGCATTCAGAAATCTTCTGAGAGCATAACTCTATCTACAGAAATTCTAGTGATTCCCTTAAATCTATCTGCTGTTTAGCTAGATAGAAAATACAGCATGCAATACCTGTGAATACGTGCATCCTTCATGCGATAGTGGCAGTGTCAAGTGCTGATGAATTCATAGTTGATAATAGATGATGATATAGGATGAGTGGGTGGTGAGTTAAAGCATTTTTAAATCCATCTGTTCCAGAATTCTCTCAAGGGAACCTGATTCCTGTCTTATCACTTATGTAAAATCAAGATCTTCTCTACCTAAGGTGAGTCAGTTATGCAGTGTAGAAGAGGTGAAGGTAAGAAAAAATGATTGGTTCTTCTACTCTTGTTTGATTGTAGCACATTATGTTGTGGGAGACACTGGAGTTATAACTGTTTCTGATCTGCTTTTGGATGGATATTTGTCAACCAATTAAATACTTGATGTTCTGTACTAACTTAAGAAATTGTATAATCCTTCCTGAAACATCTAACTCTCTTCCTCCTTGATAATATCACCTTCTAATGTGAGTAAAAGCAGTATTTACTTCCATTCTTTAGTTCTCTTGATTTGTTTGTCTACAATCCAGCAATATGTTGCATTTTCTGCATATGTATACCCTAATGGATGTGTCTCTAACCAAACTGAATGTAACTAGTTGACATAAGTATTTTTTTCTTCGTTATAGCAAATACTAAACTCCAAAATCAGGTAGCTATGCATGGAGTGCTGCTGGACTTTCATTATTGGATATGTTGTTTTCTCATTTTTTATTCACATGTATATAGTCTATTTGGTTGAGTTATGGAGTTGAACTGAGGAACTCAGTCTGTTTCCTTTCATTTTGGTGAAGGGATGAAACAACATAAGTGGAAATGAGCTGAATATTTGAAAATCACTCTATATCTCTGTATTAACTAATCTGTCTTAGTTTGTGTTGCCCCATTACATTTTGCATTGTAACTATTATTCTTGTTTTGGTGTTTGAATTCCCTTGATCAACAGCAGGTTACAATGTGGCTTTCTGCTTGTTGTAATGGTCTGTACTCTGTCTCCCCAAACATGGACACAGTACTTTGTCACCAGCACATGGACACACATACTCATAAGTAGAAAACATCATCATTCATCCTTTTCCTTAGCATGCATGTAGTTTAATTATATCCAGGTAGTCAGAGATGGCATTCTGGGGATTCTCATTTGGATTTGGGATGAAAACTGATGTCTGTACCATTGGAGCCAATTGAGTAAGTAAGGGCAGTATTAGGACTTAAACTGTCTCAAATTGTATCTTTCTGACCAAAAGAGCAGGATCTGCTGGTTGAAATCAATGTGGAATGTGTAAACTGATTTAGTTAAACAGTACCTGTGTCTCTACATTTGTTGTTATATTGAGCACACTACTAGTGAGGTTAGCAACTTGCTGCCTGTATCCCAGGCAATCATGAAGGATTCATACAAAAAAAAAAATGAATAAAACTGAGAAAATAATGTTTTGCATTCTACAAGTCAGAAATACTGTATTTTCTGTTACTTTATTTGCATATTTATGAAATCTGTAAACCTTTATTTCTCAACATTGTTAATATCTAGCACTCCAGAACTATTTAGACTATTTTCCTGGGAATGAATAATGGTTTAGCAAGACCTCTCCTTCGTCTACAGTTGTCTTCACATCTAAAGGAAGGAACAGATCATTTTGAAGTCACAATTGAATCAAAATGTGTTTTTACAGTGCAAGAACTATGAAAGGCATAAATTCCATTCTCTGCCTTGCTAATATTACCAGCCTGTCCCAGACTGCTTAAGACATAGAATGAGTAACAGGCATTTGGGGGACCACAAAGTTATACTAGTCACTGCATCATAACAACTTTATTGTGTGCAGATTTTTTGATACACTAAATATTTTTTTGCCTTTGTCCTTACGCGTTTCCAAATTCTGCTGCTTTTCTTCCTCTCTCTTCAGCTGTTTTTTTATGCTTGCTTTCCATTGCACATGTTTAGAGCAGATTTGAGCATTTCAGTGAGGCTGATTGTTTCATTTCTGTGAACTTATTTCTGTTCGATTATATCAGCGTCCTGGTTTTGCTGAGGAAAGCAGCATGGCAAGTCCAGCAGCTGCCAGTGACAGACCATGCCAGACCAAACCAAGAACAGCTGTTTCTATTTTTCCTAGGTTTGAAATGGGTTTGGTGTCAATATTTGTTGTCTTTCCCAATATTTTTTCTTTCCTAACCAAGAAAATCTTTACTAGATAGTACATATGAGGCTTGAGTGCAACACCTGTCTGTAGACAATCAGATTTTCCTGATTCTGTAGAAAGGATTACATTGAGTTGGGCCAAGCCACTGAAATAGGTGACTTCAGTTTTTTTTCCACCTGATGTAATACTCTACCTACACTAAACTGAGGAGGTGACCAGATCTAAACTAACTTGGACAAAGCATACATCTTCCCTTTCTTCTTCTCATCTGTTTGGTGGTTGTGAAATTCTGTTTCTGCAACATCTGTCAACAACTAAATGTGCTGGAATTCCAGTGTGATTTAGACCTTTGTGCTGTATGTACTCAAAGCAAAATAGAAACATACCTCAAACTTTACAGATTCTTCTGGCTTTCAACATGAAGATTAGGGGCTTCTTTTATATATTTAAACAGATACTAATGACCTTTCTACTGGTGTATTCACATTGGTTTAAATGAATCCATAATTAAGTGTCTGATTTTACTATTCAGTGTCTTAAATTCCTTTCATAAATGCTTCTATAAAAGTACGTATTGACTTCCAGCAAATACTGACCTTCCTGTGCTTGATTCACCAACCATTTAAAAGTGTCTTCTAAAGTTTGGCAGGGAACACGTCCATTGACATAGGGACATAATGTGTAGACAGCTGAAATCAACAGTAGTCTTTCCATTGAATTTGAGAAAAACTAGATCAGGATCCCAAGAATCTGGGGATTCTTGGAAAGTAAGGATATCCCACAGAAGGGAATCAAGAATGATGAGATAATAGTGGTATTGCTACACAGCAATTTTTATTTTCATTATTATTTTTTAGCTTATGCCACCTCTAACCTGTTATTAGCAAAGAGAATGAGGCACTTTTGTATTGAGTAGGGATGCTCATAAATGAGTTCCATTGAGGTTCCAGTGTAGCTGGGGAAGTTGCATGTGGGCATGCTTTAAAAATAACAGACTTCAAACGCTTTCTTAAAATAAACAGAAACAAGCAAACAATCATCTCACACACACCTTTTTCCCCCTCACAACAGATTTTGTAAGCCCATTCTCTCCTAGGGGTTAGGTGGCTGACCACTTTTACTTTTAAAGTTAAAGCTAAACTAAATCTTTTTGGTAGTTTACATTTATATATGTATGTAATTAAGAAATAAGCAATACAAGACAACAGAATAAAGCAATCTTGCATCATAAATGGAGCACACTACTATAAGTGGATATTACCATATATGATTATAGTTGCACGTATAGCAGTAATGAAATACTAAATATATTTAATAGTAGGATTTCAGAAAAATCTGCCATAGGTCAATGAAGCAGAAATGCCCACAAACTCATTCATTTTGGGGGGTTAGAGATGATGAAAAGTAAACACTTCTAAAAATCCCTATGTCTATGTAAAGGGTACATACATCCAATTGGTGTCTTCTGCAGGAAGTAGAACTTAGGCTTTCCATGATAATTAGGTGCTCCAATATTCTAGAAAGATTTGTTCGCTTTTGAATTCCATCATGCTCTCAGGTTGTCAATATTCCCTTGAAATGACGTATAAAAATGTGTACAAATTATACTTTCTTTAACCAGACACATAGTTACCTCATAATTTAATTACATGAGACTCTTCTGGGAATTAATCTATTTCAGACTCTTCTGAGTTTTAGGATTTTCTAAATGGCATTTTTACTCTAAGAAGCTACATAAAAGTCCTGTTTTCCATGTTTGTTTGTTTGTTTGTTTTTAAAATTTATATTAATTATGTGAAAGTAGATAGAACTTCATGTAAAATATTTTAATCCTCTTTATGATCATTGTCCTCCTGCAATGTACAGGCAATACACTAATGAAACTGTAAATTATTATCAGCTTTTAATGCATCTGTTAAGATATGTCAAAAATACAATTTTCTTATATCTGATTTCACTTTGAACAGACTAGATATTGAAGTTTCATTCCTATGAACTTTTCCTACTTTGGCTAACTGAAGAACAGTAAATCCTTTTCAGGAGTGTTAATTGTATGTCATCGCTTTCAGTTTATATATGTTTGATCCTAGCATCTCAGATACAATCCAAAATAAACATTTATGAGACTGGATGGAAGTACAGTTCACCATAAATCTGGCAAAACTAATCCTCCCACTTTCTTCAAGATCCATCATGATTTATTTTTGTTCCATGGTTCATTCCAATTTCATAGGGATCTTGAAATACGTATAGCTCTTCACACTCTGTTCCTTAGAGGATTCTTGTTGAAGATGTTCATAAAATAAGCATAGTATAACACCCATTAATGTAAATGGAAACGGACTTACTCAGTTCATTAGCTGCAGTAGGCCCTGGATCAGGGCAACAAATCTGATTCTGTGGTTAGGCACCACAATGGTGGTCAGTGGGATGCTCAGAGTATACAGCATCATAAAATAATACAAGTGACCCTGTTTCCAAGAAACACAATACACTTGACTGTATTTGTATGAAGTGACACACAGATCTAGTCCTCCTTCTTTACACCTTATCATGCTTTCCTAAGAATGCAGTGGCAATAAAAGTACCTCTTAAGATTTACCTTCATATCTACTTACAGCGATAGCTTCCTATATGGCTCCCTGGTCATGGAAGGAGATGGGAATTCTCTACCCATTTAGGATCCAAAGGAAACAGAGCAGATACACATTCAAAATATTCCTGTCTGGCCAATTACTTTATTACTTATTATTCTTTAGTAAAACATGAGTTCACACTCCCCCCATTTTGAAAGGCCTGATTCAAGTTCATAAAGTGTATTTTAAGCTGCCATATTTTAAAACCATTTAGTTGTCTATTTCAGTAAAACACTGCATTTCCATTGAGTTTGATTTGTGAGATCACTTCTTCCTGACTGTTGCTAGGACAACAAAAGCAGTTTTTGTACTCCAGTACATCGAAGCTAGTACACACTGTATCCATTAGCCTTCAGAAATACTGCTAAAATAATCAATATCAAATGTACTGAATATGTTAGGTTTTGAAGTTACAATTACAGTGAAAAACAATTTTATTCTCTGTGTTCTTTAGGATCTGTATGGCTCAGTATTGATTTTTATTTCAACGATCATGTTCTGGTATCTAGCTTGGCCATTATATTGGTATTCCCTCTGGAAATCTAGCATTTTTGTATAAGGAGAGTCATGCTAAATGGAAATGACTAATGACTAAGGAGAATGGTTACTTTTTCTTATCTGAATTTAGAAATTTGAGGGATTCTGGTGAAGGCTTTTTGCTGCATCTGTTTAAACCTCCTCTGAGTTGTCTGTGCTTTGGATGAAATCATTCTAATACTGCAAAAATGGCTGGAAGTGAATCTGCAAAGGTCGAAGAGCTTTGAATGATGTGCCTTGCAAGCACAGATTTTGCTGGTCTCACTGGGAGTTTGAGGTCACCCGGCATCCAGCTGGATGGAAGAAAATCAGAGGGTTTCATCTGTGAACTTGAACTAGTTTAGGTACAGCAAATAATTAAGAAAGTTATTTAAAACATACTGGCAGTATCTATACCCTGTTGCTTCAAAAACTCTTTAAATCCGGGTGCTGCTTATGCTGCAGACAGCCCGGGAGTAATATTGTTTTTGCAGGGTTATTGTATTACAACCATAATGTTGTCATGGTTGAGCTAACAACAACTAGACTGAGAAGCAGGTGGTAGTTTTATGTCCCTTAATTGTATCTCATTTTTAGGATCTAAAAGAATTTGACAGTCACATAGTACAGAATTCTAATCCATGTGAAAATTATGTAACTATATACCATTGTTACTTTGGATGATAAATAAACATGCTACTCTTGCATAGTTTAGGCACAGAATTCTACTGTACCATAGACAAGGTTATTATCCTACTTCTCTCATGCTCTGATATAATATAGATCTTATTGGCCCTGATGCAGAGAAAACTTTAAACATATGCTTAACACTATAGCATATGCTTAGCACTGAGAGGAATGTGCAAAAAGCATAAAATCTCCTCATTGCTAGAGGCCCAACCAACTCCAAGAGAGTTTCCAGCCCCAAAGTTTTCCAACTGAATGACAGATCATTATCAATTTTTCTATGAAAAGATACATAGAGGAATCAAAATATGGTCAAATTTTTCATTGTAGATATTTAATGTAGATATTTATTCACATGCTTCTCAGCATCAATACACTGAATAGCATGTTACTGTACTTTTCTGAAATCCTTCCACATATTAGATGAACACTTAATGATGATATGTTAATTTTTGACATGTGTATTATTTGCTAATGCTACAATATACAATTCTATATGGTAAAACATATTTACTTAATGATATGTGAGGGGAAGAGTAGTTTTTATAGAAAGACGTTTCTTGCTGTACAAAGGACTCTCTCATTTCAGTCTCAGTGTGGGTATCCTAATCGGATAGCTATTTCTACTGAGGATTGCCTGGGGAAGGTTCATACCTGTTAGCTGATACTCAGGAAGTTCACCTAGGGAAATATTTCCATTGATTTTCTTTAGCCTGGTTGCATAATTAGTTCTATTGCCCTTTATTTATTTATTATTTTTTAAACCAGAAGGCAAGTAAACAAGTTCTATGAGTTGGGTTTTCTCAGTCAGGTGCTGAAAGATGCTGATTACCCCAAACTTTCATTAAACATGCTGGGAATTGTGTGTATCAGGATCAAGCCATGAAATTATTATGCAAAACAGTTCAATTGAAAGTGTTGGCTTAGCTTCTCAAAGAAACCTAAATGCTATTAAAATTCAGGGGGACTTGGGCATCTATCTGCTTTTCATTCAGTTGAAAATCCCAGCCAACATTCTCTAAATAAATTAGAATTTTACTTGTTTCTGACCAAAATAATAATTTTTCCATTTCTTGATGGTTATATAATAGTAATTTCTCTGCTTTTGTGTACTAGTGTGCCCAGGCCAACAATAGATACTTTGATGCAGCTGTCTTGAATTGCATTTTCTATGTTTTTGGCAGTGTTTTCGGCTCTTTGCAGGGACAGTGTAGAGAACCTATTTTAACTTTTTATTCATGTGATCCACAGTATTTTTGCAGAGAAGAGACATCTTTTTGTTTCCAGATATTTTGGCTTTTGTTTTGCTCCTTAATTTCCTAGTAAGCCTGAAGCAGGCAAGGAAACATGATTTCATCCAATTGTTTTGCTGGTGTTGTATCATCACCTACCAGAAGAGGTACTTAGAACACTCTGTTCTCTTGTTTAATTAAAAACAAACAGAGGAAAAAAGTCCCCAACCTCTCAGTTTCATAGAGGCACATAATGACTCATAAGAAACCTTGTGGAAAACAATGAGGTAGCTTTCATATCCAATGGGATTTTATGTTTCTGGAGGCTTCAGATCTTCAGTGCATGTATGTGAAGAGGTTTTAAAAATAGACTCATAACTATGTTTGCTTCACCATTGAGGAAACTTAGATATTTTTCATGATGCATTTGCACGGGTTGAAATAAAGACTCTGTATGAGGAAATGAAATTTTGTATTACAGTGCTGGTTAATTTATATATAAATCTAAACATGTATTGTTCTATCTTTTGTGTTGAACTGAATTTATTCCCCTACACTACTGTGATTTATTGTTATTTTGATTCTTATTGAACCTTTTGAGCTATTCTCTTGAGTTCTGAAACCAGGTGAATTTCATGAAGCCTTTTTCATTGCATAGTTACTATTTTGCTATGTTTTACTTTTACAGTCAGTTCACTTTTTTTCTCTGTTGTTCTGGTAAAAGAAAAACATATAAGTATCTTCTCAGTATAAAAGCCAGATTGATACAAGGGAGAAGAAATTAGATTCTCCCATTAATCTATTTTTCACATATTCTCCCTGTTTCCATTTTACTTGCTCTAATGCATTTTGTTTGTTACCTCATTCCATTTTATTTTTCTCAGCTTTCTGTTTTTTTTTTTTTTGTTTTGTTTTTTGTCCAAAACTTATAAATCTACAGTTTGAGCAGGTTTGAAATTGCTCATCCATAGTGCATTATTTGGGAATGCAAAAACACTGCAAAACACAGGAATTGTTCGTACAGCTTCTAAATATATAAACCACTGACAGTGGTTTCTGGTGATAGCAAGAAAAACTCAGACACAAACAGTGGTCCTCGTTCATTTCATTCCTGTGGTCTCAATGGTGTGATGAGGTAAAACAGTTCCAAATACTTTGGGAGCTATGAGCTCAGGCATTAAAAATGCAGTGTTGTCCTAAATTAAACTTCAGTGCTGTTTTTAGAGACACTACAGAAGAGCTGGGTGTAATGTTTGATTCTGCATTGTATTGGATGCAAAGGGTTAAGTCTTCAACTGACATAAAACAAGCTTGCTCTTGAGCCTTTTGATCAGTCTCAGGAAAGGAATAAAAAATCAAAGATTATTATTAACATTCCTATTATGAAGGAGATGGTGTAAATCAGTATGGCTATTATACTGCATTATAGCATATTAGAAGCTGCCTTATCTAGCTCCGTAAAGATCTAATTATGGATGTTGAGAAAGAAAGGATGGCTTTCTGGCTAAGTATAACATTATTCAGCATTACATAAATGAGCTGGGTTTTGTTTGTGTGTGTGTTAGTTTATTCCCCAAAGGGTTTGGCCAGGTCTCTAAGGCTTGGGTTTAAAAAAAAAAAAAAAAAAAAAAAAAAAAGGCCAAGAACAGGAATATAAAATCTGTTTATTTCTTGGTTGGGAATTTGATAATGTCTGTTTTGAATTAGGAATTGTTACAGCTACTAAAGAGGGTTATAATATGACTGAGGTGAGACAGGAACCCCAATGTTTTCAGTTTCCATCATGTTCTCTGTGTATGTGTGAGTGGTGGAGGACACCAGCTTCCTGCACTTACTTTCAGTTGCCAGATAACTGGTCAGGTTGTAAAATTTGCAGTCAGGAACCTTGGCTTTATTCATAACGGTGTCTTTCTATGGAGGCTGTATCAAACTATTTTCTGCTTTTTTTTGACCATATGCAAAATGGAGATGAGTATTCTGAAATTTACTAGTGACATTCTTTATGATATCTAACTCTTATTAGGCCCAGTATCTGTATGAACTCTTGAATTCAGTTCCATCATCCTAGTTTGAGTTGATATGAGTTCTTTACCAAAAGGATATCTGACATTTAGGTTATTTCTGGTCAGCCATTTACAAGCTAAGACTTTGGTCCCAAGATCACAATCAGTCTACTATCCCCAGTAACTAGAAAATTAAACTGCAAGAGTTTGTGAAAAGTTAAGCAACCACAACATCATGAGGCCAGTGTTAAGCAACCACATCTAGTTCAGCCAGAAAGGCTGAGATAAAGGAAAAAAAACAACAAAAACTCTTGATAACACATTATAACTATAGGACTTACTGTGCTTTTGTGGAGATCTATGGCCTTGAAAGCCTGAGTTATAAAATGGCTGAAATATAAGGAAAGGTATGTGCTTAGTAACTGTACACTCTAAAATATTTACAGTAGTCTATGGTACAACGTTAGCTGTACCTTGATTTTTACAGTCAAAACATCTCTTCTTGCTCTGCATTATGGAGCATAAAAAGGTTTGTAACAATGACTTGTGTTATTTGGGCATTTCTTAAGAAATCATTTGAGCTGGTCTTCCATTGATAGAGTCAAATCTGGCATGAAATTAAATCCAATTCAGGAACCTCATGAATAGCAAGAGAAGGTCTAGCCACTAAAGTCCTGGCAATTACTTTGTGGTCTTTACAGGATGGGTGTCCTGAAAACCAAAGTGACAAATCTGTCTGTGTTTGAGTGGTCATCTATGCCTCAGTAAGCAGACTTTAAAGACAGGTTCTAAAAGCTAGAGGCACTCAGATACACTCCATTAGAAAGCCATTCCATTTCCCTTCATGGTCTGAAGATTTAGTATCTTAGGGGCTTTTGCTCCCCAGTCAATAGTGGTGTTTGATAAGGGGGGAGGGGAGGGGAAGGACTTGGTTTCATAGTGCAAAGATTCCATATGTAATTTATTTAACTGTCAAGTATCTTTTCTTGTGAGTAATGTGTAAGCTCACAGATAAGGGAACTGAAGATGTAGAAATGTCTCATGGTGAATGTTGCAAGAGATGCACAGGAGGTATCGTCAGGGTCCCCAAAATGTGTTTCCTTTAAATACCTGTGAGCATTGGATTACCTATATTTAATTTGTTTGCTGCTTTTTATTTTTTATTATGGATTTCTGAAATGCAAGAACAAAAAAACCCATGCCCAGATCTGGAGGAAAGCATAGTGTTCTTTGTTTTCTTCCTTAGCATTCTTTATCATCATATCTCTTTCCAGAAAAGTGTGTGTGTAATTGTAAGCTTGAAGGCTGCTTCTTAGGACTATGCTCCTTGGTAACACATGAATATAAATGCTTCTAAAGCTTGAGATAAATGTATCACTTAAAAATTAAATATCTCAAAATGAACCTTGTATTCTGGATGCTTGCTGGTGAACTTTGACTTTTGGTCTTCCATTCTGCTCTGTGAATAATGCAGACAAAATAGTCTCCAGGTGCTTTGCCTGGCCGTTGCCCAGATTTAGTCTATGGAGCCATGGTTCAGTCTTGATGCAAACTGCATTATAAACATGCTTTGCTTCTGCTGACAGCAGAGAAACCACTCTGGGATAAACACTGGTATTAGCTTAAAATGTCTCTAAAGAATTGCAAGTATTTCATCAAAAGATTTATCTTTTGGTTTCTGTGGTTGTTTAAGGCTGTGCAATGACCCATAGGCAGAAACTGCCTGATGGATAGTCCATCAGTATTTCATATCACCCCAGCAGCCACCCTCTAGAAAAAGAGGCTGGAAATAAAAGGTTAATATCTGTTAAAACCTGACATTTTTGTAGTCTCAAGGTTCCAGTTCCTGAGGGAGAAGGCAAAATTTAATTTTCAGGATATATTTCAGAGTTGTGACTAGAAAAGCATATTTTGTTTACTTTGCTTTCTGAAAAATCTTGGTCTAGTAGAGAGTCAGTGTAACTCTAAAGCGACTGAGTTTAACTGAAGTCGGAGCTATTTTAGCTTTGCAACTGACAGTCTGTCCCTTCTGTTCTTACCCAGTTAACCATTAGCAGGAAGGGGCTGGTAGACGATTTCAAGGGAGATGGAAACAAAGTTCATGTTTGCTTTTCAGTCAATGTCTGTATTAATATTGGTTGGTAAGTGCTGTTGGCTGTGTAGTAACACCTGCCTCTGGCCTAGTGTAAACACAAAATTAAGTTGCCTGAGAGAAACCGACACCAGAAGTGATCCACGACCAAGCACGAACTCCAGTTTTGCATTTGAAGTTCTTGTGGGGATCTGAGCCCTCACAGTTGCCAACCAAATAAACAGGGTCCTTCTGCAGTAGAGAAGAAAAAGTTCGCTGCTGGCTAAATTCTGTTGGAGCAATAGAATAGTAACCAGTAGAATAATTTGTTCTATTTTAATATTATATCTAGTATTGCAGACCCCTTTTTCATTTGATGTGGTAGGAAGGACAAGTTAATTCCTTCAGCTGACTTGCATATGAGTCTACTATTTCTTCTGCTGGTTAATTCCCTGGCAGCTTTTGTTCAGTCTAATCCAATTTATTTTTTCACTTCATTGATATTTTATATTTAAAATTGCATTTTAAAATATGGACATGAATCTTGATCCTATTTGTAAATCAAAAACCATTAAAGACATATAATTACAGAAGTATCAAGATTGGAATTGCTGTATGCATATGTCAGTAATGTTTCATTAGTGACCAGAGGATTGTCAAATAATATTTTTCACTATTAACTGGTGAATCCTAATGGGATTACATTTTCTGGGTTCCCTATCATGGGCATCAGATAGAATGATGCCCCATATTGATATGGTTTATTATTGTTTGATAATGGTGGATATTTTTTTGAATTCCTAAATATACATTTCGAGGTTACAATATTGTCAAATTTATTGCAGTACTACTCCATTTTTTTCGGACATGTAAAGCATAAAAATGTAATCATGCTTTACTAATTAAATATTAGTGTTGCAAATAGTTATGAGATTGCTATTTAAAAGTATAAACAACAATGAAGTATGTTTAGTTTTTATGAAAATATACCTAATGGGTGAAAGAAAAGAAGGAAAAATACAGATTACTGATGTTGTTAAATCAAAGGATTTACCACCATTGTGCTGGGTTTGGTTTTGCAGTCCTTTTTCAAAATTTTTATTATTATTATTTTACTTCTTGAGTAGCCCCACTGATTTCCATCAATGTCACTCAGAAGTTAAGTATGACAGTGTGAAAGAGGGTACCAGAATCTTTCTCAGTGGGAGGTGGCAGCTACTCTTGAAGGAAATGGTTCTATGTTTTATGAGAGTTACTAAGTATTATTCTCCTTTTCCCTGTTAATGCTCTCTTTTTCCCCAATGGACAGTTCACTGCCTCTCATTTTGATTTGATCCCAGGGTGGCTGGGAGGATGGGCAGTCATATGTTATAGCCAGGAAAGGTAACATTTCTAGGGTGCTTCTCGAGTGTATCAAAACAAAATACGGAATCACATCCATCACACAAGCTGCAGGTGTCATCATGAAACACAAACACCAACAGTAAAACTGATAGCGGCTAAAGCACACCTTAAAATCATAACTGCTTTTCATCTCAGCTGGGTTCTTACTCTCTTAAAATTTTTCTCTTAGAATACTTCTTTGTTAGAGGGAAAATAAATGGAGAAAGAAAATTGAAAGAATTTGGCAAAAATATTGGAATTAAACAGTTACTGAATCTTGGCCATAAGGTGTCATAGTTTTTCAGAACGAGGCTTTCTGGAGGCATGAGGGTTCAGAGACTAGTGCTATGAATGTAAAGCTTTGTGTTAACCCTGCTCTGTAGAGGCTGTGTCCAAGCTGACAAAATGGAAAATTCACAGTAGACAGCCTCAGTCCTTTTAGTTTTGGGCTTTTTTGGATGAGCAATCTACTGTTCTCAGCTCTACTGTTCTCAGTAGTGGAAGTAGGGTGCAAGGAAGGAGGCAACGTATCTTAAAGGTTCGGTCCCACCTTTGTCCTTCCTTTCCTAGAAAAAATAATTATAGAAACAAAAAGTAGCTCCAAAGATGTTTATGAGCATTTTCTTTTCCCATTGCTCCAGCCTCAAGCATGCCTCACCTTGCCACAATAAATTTCTATTCAAAATAAGCCCTTCACAGATGGCTTCAGATTTTTCAGCATCTCAATTTCTATAGTCACAATGATGTTCAGATTTTTATTTCTTTAAGACCATTTCCATAATCCCCTTCTGTCTACTCTGTAAAATAAGAACATAATCTTTCAGCTGAGAGTCAGGAACCTGAATGAAAAGAAGATCCAACAGTCCATAACAATTGGTCTGAAACCCTTGGATCTTACAGTAAAACCACCCAGGGGAAAGGTGAAGGGCTGCCTGTTTGTCACCTGATAATGATTTTAAAAGGGCAATATATCCTCTCTCTCTTCTTTGGCCAAGAAAAGCAGAGGAAAAGATGAAGGGATGGGAATAGATAGGACTCTTTCTAGAGGGGATTGATTTGTACCAGTGTTACTGAGTTTTCTATGTCACTAATGATTTATTTGCTAAAAGAAGAGCATGAAGAGGATTGGGACAGGTCTTGGGCTGCTTTCTGGACAGATCAGAGAGCTACAGCATGTACCTACTTCACCCAGACTTCACTAAAATCTAGGTAGAACCGATATGATTATGGATAACACCAGA
Source organism: Nettapus auritus (assembly GCA_011076525.1). Lineage (NCBI taxonomy): Eukaryota > Metazoa > Chordata > Aves > Anseriformes > Anatidae > Nettapus > Nettapus auritus. Next base: position 16,253,009 of record CM021775.1, read on the forward strand.
GTGTAAACCACAATGCAGGTGATGTGGCAGTAATAATAAGATGGTCCCCAGAAAACACCATAAAGAAAGAAAATCTTTTGAAGCTTTAAGAATAAAGAGGCTGCTGAGGGTTGAAGGTTGTCCCTCCGAGAGAAAAGAGAAATGCAAATTTCACTTCATAATACTCTCTGAACACAAATGCAGCCACAGAGCCCTGTGAGGTCTAGTGGGAATAATTTGGTTCTTTGCACTTTGCATATTTTTCTTTCTATTTTTTTAAATACCATTCTGAGACATTGCAGAACTGACTCATGTCTCTGTACAACTGTGTGACTCTGATTTGCTTCCTTAATGAATTACATGGGATTTCTAGCTGATTTGTTCCTATACTGCTATTGTCCCTAGGTTTCTTTTTGCAATGGAAAGCCACAAACCACATCTTGATTACAACTGGGGTTAGTGCTAGAGATGTGTCATGCGTATTTTAATTAGGAGCAAACACAAATTAAATTCCAGGATAAAACGCTGTCATATTTTAACATAGGTCTTTAGGGGGTCAATCCTTCCATGCTTTGGCAGAGATGTGTGTTGTTAATGTTAACACTGATTAAAGCACTGAAAGTAATACTGTTCAGATGATAGTATATCGTAGTCATAGAATGGTTTGGGTTGGAAGGGACCTTAGAGATCATCTAGTTCTAACCCCGCTGCCATAGGGGGTTGCTGTACATCATAGTTTTTCTTCTGGAACTTAGTTGCTGGCTGGAGAACGTGGTGAGATAATTATCTCATTGGCCATTATGGAGAAGTACTGAATTCTGCCATAGGAATATTTATCTGTATATACAGAGCACTATATATCTGCTTATTAGTACAGAAAATGAAGTAACAGGGATAATTGTATGTGCACCCATATATACATGTGAAAAGAGAGAGAGGTTGATTGATTCTTGCATGCAAAAACATTCTGATATTGACAGAAAGTGTTGCTCTTTCACCAGCTGACCTACATGACAGAAGCCAATGCCTAAGGGTATAAAACGAAAGAGCATGGAGGTGAAAATGAAGATGTCTAATTGTGGAGATGTGTAGCAGAGAATACTGTGCCAAGTAAAAGCTGAGAGTTATATTAAGAAGTCTGCTGGTCTTGAGACAAACTCTGACAGCTTACAAAAATAGTGTGATATTTCCTTGAAATGATTATGGTGTGAGAATATTTGTTTTAACATGTGGCAAGCCTAGATATCATTTTAAATCTTTGAAAGAACTTTTTCATTCAAATATGTGTTTGACTTAGGTTAAACTAAGCTATTGATTTTAATGTTGTTTTTAGCTTGAAATTTGTCCTTTTTTGGGGGGGTCTAATCCGGTTAAGGGACTGTTTGCCCAAATGTTTGCTCACTTTTTTTTTTTTTTTTTTTTCTCAACTATATCAAATCTAAGATATTGTCTCTCCCTATGTCTTTTATTTGGTTCTCTTAAAATAACATTTCTGTCAGACAAAAGAAACTACAGCAAGATGTATATGATGATAGGTTCCAGGCAAGAGAAAACTTTCTGGTCTTTCCCCAAGCATGCTTTATCTTCCCTATTCTTAGCCCAAAATCAACTCCAATGACAGAGAGGTGTTGTTGCATATGTACTACAGTGATCTCTTTCCATCCATTGGCGTAACACTTGAGCTCCAATATGATTCCTGTGATGTGGCCAGGTGAAAGGGATAGAAAGAGCAACCTTGTTCTAAAAACAGACCAAGCCTTGCCTGGCCATGGGAACAAATGAAAGCACTGCTTGAAGGGCAGAGATCTTTAAAACACAGGCCTGGGGATAAAATGATGATTCCTCCTGGTAATTCCATGCTAGGTTATTACTGGGTGAAGTCCATGTGTTGAGCACTTATTTAGAGAGTTTAGAGAATTGGTGGATAACTACATACCTTCAGTGTCATAGAGCCTCCAAAGCAATTAGTGCAAAGCACAGCTGTCTCAATTATCTCCTGAGATCATGTGTTATCGCATGGGCATATGGAAGAGAAATATATATATATATATATTTTTTTTTTTTTCAGAGTTGCTATTAAATGTAAGTAGTATTTAATAAAGGACATTCATTTGACTTGAGGAATTTCATCTGCAGGTGATGTGAAAGAGTATGCTCTCAGGTATTGCTTGCAACATGGCAATTACAGATGCTCAGGAGCCAGTTTATTGAAACTAGTGGGAAAGGGGGTCACAGCATTAATCTCATCATGAAAAATCTTCCAGGGAAGAACTGGTGAGTAAGTTTGCAGTCACATTTGAATACTTTACTTAGGGAAAAAAAGCATACATATTTGATATTATCAGGGTGCAGCAATCGAACAGAAGCTGGGAGTAATCCTTTGGGCCAGCACAACCTGTCATGTTGACCCCAGTGAAAGAGCAGGTCAGGCCAGGGGGGCAGCCCCTTGTCCAGGCATCAGACACCTTCAGAGGGATGGGTTGAAGCCAGGCAGGGATGTCTGCTTGTGAATGGGGGGCTTAGGATCAGGCCTGGTGAATGTAAGTAGGGTCAGACAGCCCCCAGCGAGGCTCATCAGGGGCAGGTAAACCACAAAATGGTATAGCATGTGTTGTGCTTGCAATGATTTGTAAATGTTTCTAGCCTCTATAAAGCTTACTCAAGTAGCTTAATAACCTATCAAACCTATATGATGTGCTTCTTTCTTTTACCTCTTCTTGCTAGTATTCTGTGTATTTGGTAAAGTCTTATTTATGCTACTGATAAATATATTTCATCTACTGCTCTTCTATTTTCTTTTTGCTACTCAAATTTGATTGCTTACTGTCTCTCTTCTGTTCACACATAAGACAGGTAAATGAAAGTTCATTATAATTCTGTAAGCTTATGGAGGTGAGAGACAGCACAGCATAAAGGGTGCTCGTGGTTTCAAACATATTGTCTGAGTGATCAATACTGAAACAAGTTATGTAGAGGCAGAAATTGCTGTGCATTTAAACCAAACACACTTGGCTAGGCTTACTGATATCCAGTAAAAGTCTAGAAAGAGATCTGCATTAGAATTATTGCTGAAATGTTCGCCACAATACAAAGAAAAAACTGACAATATCAGGGCAAACATCATTTGTCAGAGACATTTTTCAAATGGAGATAACAGGCTCAGGAGGAATTCAGGTTTCAGGGATATGCTTAGTTTAATATCAGTATATTCTCAGAGATTTTTTGTTAATAGCTCTTTGTGTGAAAGAACTTGAAGGCAAATTCCCCTTTCTTTAGGCAGGATTTGTTGTTAAATGCTCATATCAAATATTTTGATCCATTAACAGTAACACTTTATCACAGACACACATGCAGAAGACTTGGAACCAACAGCTGTATAGTGGTTGTGAAAACTGTTGCTTCCTGGGAAGAAAGGAGAGAAAAATCGTATTCCAAAGTCTATCTGTTACCCTGAGTAATTCATCTATTTATTATCAGACTGCTAGAGACAGTGTTCTATTAAAGCCATTGTCTTATCATAGTATTTACAACAGCCCTTTGCTCTGAGATTTTTTCATGGTAGATCTTAGTATCATCCTCAAAGTAGAAATAATGATAGGGGATAAGATCCCTTTTGTTTAGCAGTTGTTACATTCAATAGCTGTGGTACAGGGTGGCAGTGTTTAGTAATCAAATGAAGTGTAGGAGTATGCCTTTATTCTGCTCCCATAGAGATCTTTATAACCTTTCTGCAAACAGCTGGACTATGGATGAGAGTGAAGACTAAGCTTAGCATCACAATCCAAAGAATTAAACTCTAAGACAGCATATTATTATTTTTTACAAGGAATGATTAATATCTTCTGCCTCTACCACTTGCTATCCAGATCAAGTCTTTTCTGTTTCTATTGTTCATTCCACAGCGAGTACAAATACTGATTCATGTGCCTCAAGCACATCCTGATAGCATCCCGAGCCTTTGCTTTCCTTGAGAGCATAGTAATTTATAATTAGGCTTGATTTATGTATGCTAATGTGTCACATGTATCAGACAACCAAGAGAGCTTCAGTAAAATCAGATACGAAATAAGTAAGCCATAAACCTTACCTGTTGGTGGTTGTTTTGTTTGGTTGTTGTTGTTGTCAGTTTAGGTTTTGTATTCCACTTAATGTGATGTTCTTCTCTCATGCTGATTTGTAGATTGCTATTAGACTTTTAGTCTTTTCTTGCTTACATCAAGATTCTTGCCCAACTTGTAGATTCCTTCAGGCTATAATTGTTGGTGGGAAATTTCTTGCAGGTGTGTGATTATTCAGCTCATCTGAAGCACTCTATAAAACTCAATGTCTGTTGCAAATTAAAAGTAGGGAATTTACATTTGTTCCAAGCACTAGAATAAAAATCTGAATCTTTTTATGAAATCACAGAGAAGAATTTATTGGGAGAGGCTACTTTTGAGATTCTAGAAGATGGTAGTTAAATTTTGGAAGTGAAATGAAAAATCCATGCTGTGTGGACCATTAATATTATCCACTGACAGTAGGGTTTTTTATTTATTTTGATAGTCTGAAAAATATCTTTGTGTTAATCCATTTAATTTATTTCTTTCAAAGGTGAACTGTGCATGAATTTGTTCCATAAAAAAGCAGCAGATCAGAATTAGTTACAGATCAACTGATAAAATATTTTGATGAGAAATGAAAATTATCTGGAAAATTTTTCATTTGCGAAAGACATGTCACACTCTGGAAATCACGAACATATATGTGGCAGGGAAAAATAGCTAAAATCACAGCAGTATAGGTATCCAGTTAGGGTCACTGTCACCAAAACTTGCAGTTGCAAGGGAATTGCTTTCTAGATAGATAATTTAATTTATTATTATTATTATTCATTTTTAATGAAACAAGCAAGTGTCAGAACTGGTAATTTTGGAAATAGCAGTGGCTAAAGTTGCTGCTGTACATGAGGTTCAGGAAATAGAACTACCTGAATTGAATCCAGTACAGTTAATGGAGCTGCTATATAGCACATGAGAGCATGACAAACTCCATGATTAAAGCAAGTCACATAAAAACATCTAACAAAAAGGGAGGAAAAGCTACTGAAAAGCTACTGATTTCTGAAAACTTGTCCATGAAAGAGAGTTGAGGATAAATAGTAATTCCCTGTCATCTTCTAATAACAAATCTTTTTGTATAGTTGCTGCTGAAGTTTAGATTACAAATGTGTACGTGATTCACCCAAATTACTGCCTTACTACAGTAGATAGTGTATTAGGATTTTACTGTGTCAGTGTCCTCTACTTGAGAACCAAAGAGCCTGACTTAAAAACTGTCCTTACATGAGTAAATTTCTTATGCAATCTTCATACTATGCTTTCCCTTTCTCCTTCTTCAATGTATGTCTATATTCCCGACAACTATTTTTTTATTAATATTATTATTTGGGCCATTTAAATATACTCACATTGTTTTCATTTCTCAGTAAAGCTCTACCTTTATTTCAGCCAGAGGAAGATAAGCCAGAGTGTAGGCTGTGGTATAACAGAGTTAGCTGATTCCATTGATTAGTACAGGCTCATGTTTTGTATTTATCTCATTTCTCATGTATCTTGAGAGACTATTAAGTGGCTTACGTATAAACCCACCAAAATGAGGATGCTTTGAGGGTCTGACCAAACACATAAGTCCTATAGGATGGCTGGTATTGCTGTAGAGCTGATGAGCACAGTTGTTCACAGACTGACTATCAAATGAGTTGGTGTATGTGAAATTTCACTGAATGTCTGCATTAAGTGGCTTACCTTAAAACTTATGGGGAGACAGCACTGATTTTAATTCTATATTCAAATAACAAATTATTATGTAGCTGCAGGTGGTGTTTTCTTTTATTACTGAGACTATTTAAATTTTGGAATTAAATTATTCTTTAGTTAACTTGGTATACTTAATTTATGCATAACCACTAAACATCCCTAAATAATCCTGAATCCATAATCCAAAGTATATTACAGTAGAGGATTGTTAGCCTTCAACTGCAGTCTTGATTACATAGTATTTTGACAAGTAGATGTTATTGGGGAGATATTAGCATATAAGGTGTTTTTATAAACCTTATTTGTGAGTAAATATTATTTTCTTACTTTGTTTCTAAAAAAAAAAAAAAAAAAAAAAAAACACCAACAAACAACAACAAAAACATGCAAAATGAAAGATTTGAGTTATGTTTTTCCCTTATGTTCCCATTATCTGTTTTTGTACAAAAGTGGGTTGTGTTTATGCAGGATTTGAAGCAAATCTCCACATGGTGGTAATACATTCTTCTTTGATCAGATAAATTCTTTTTAGGCTTTATCACATTTCCATAGTGAAGTCAGGTTCTCTTGCAAATTAAAATAGTATGAAAAGGATTTGACAGTTATAGAAGTGAATGCTATCTACACTTAGTAACTAGGACACACAAACCTTTTGCTGTCCAGATAATGTTCAGTATCACTTCATTACAAAATGTCACATCAAAAATAGCATTTTAGTTTTTTTGCATGCTTATTAGTCCCTTCATAGGGTAGAAATCGCTGCATTTTTCCAACTTTCTTCATAATGAGAGATTTGGTATAAAGAACACATTGTATTTGTGCTGTGGTCTGATTCTATTATCAAGCGCTTGCTATGTTCCAGATAATTTTAACAAATGTGCTAGTGTGTAGCAGTTAGAGCTATGGCTGCACAAATCCTTCAATCCATTTGCTGAGGTCCCACCGATAATATAAGATCTATGTGTGGAACGAAAGCTGTGTTGCAATTTACACCTGCTGTTAGGGTCTCTGCTAATTCACAGTTTCATAAGATTAATCAGAAAGGCAAGTGCACTTTTAGTGGCTCTCTTCTTGCTTTGCTACAGAGATTATGTTGGTGCAAGTTTACCATCCATTTTAGAATCTTAATAAGCTACATCTTAATTTTATTCTTCAATTTTTATGACATTCTCAATGAAGTTATTACTTTAGTCTAAACTCTCAAAATATATTTAAGACTGCTTGAAATCTGTGAACTTGATTTCATAATGAACGTTTATTTTTTCTTAGTGGTTTTATATAGTCTGCGTAGACACTTACGTTCTACGCTAAATTTAAAAACAGATTCCTGAAATTCAGCCTGTGGGTTTGCTGTCAAGTATCTCCATGTCCAGAGGTTTCTGAAAGCTGTAGTAGTCAAATGCACGTTTTAACAGAGAGGGCAAGAAACTGAAAGAGAATGTTTACATGAACTTTGAAATGAATTGTATGGCTGATGGGGAAAAGATGATGCTCTCTTGATTGGGAAAGAAAGGAAAAGGTGTACTTAGGTATTTACATGCATGGGCACGGTTGCAACCACTTGTGTCTATAAATGAAGATTAATCTTTGTAGGCATAGCTGTGGAAGCAGTAGAAGATATGTAGGGGACAGCACTTCACGTGGAACTGCAAAGCCATGCTCTGACTTCGGGGCAATGAAGCTAACACTGATAAGTGAGAAGAATGAAATGGGGCTCTTTCTCTCCTAGTAGCTGCCTAATCTTGTCCTTTCTTTCCAGTTTCATTGTGTGATACTGGGACCCATCATTTTCTGGCTCAGTGAGGTGTTCCAGTTTGATGGCCATTCAGTGGCCCCACCTGTGATGTGGAAATGACAGAGTTCCTATTGCTTATAAATAGATATAATCCTAAATCCATAATGCTCATCCTACCTGCTAGTGTGATCAGACCCAAGCTGTGAAACACCACCTATGTCATTTTTACTTCCAGGCAGTGTTACCACATTCTGGGGTCTGGGGTTTGACACCATGATCTGTTGCCGCTGACGTATCTGTGTTTGTCTACCTATAATTAGGTGACAAGGAGTCTTGTTTAGCTTTCAGCGATGGTGGCTTTTTTTTTTTTTTTTTGAGACACACTGATCCACTGTCAGAGACTGTAAACTAAAAGGATGCAAAAGGCTGTTTTATTGATCTTCTTTACAGTGTTTCCTAAACTGTGTGTATATGCCCTAATTTTTCTATTCTCTTAACTTCCAGTGTTTCAAAAAGCAAGGTTAGAATATCTGATTACACTGGATGACTGGGGCATTGTGGGACTGTGGCCATGGGGGTCGACAAGCCCCATGGTTGGTGATAACATCAGACTCTTACCGATGAGGTCATCAGGAATGTAAAGAGTTCAGAGGGAACAAAGAAGGGTGATTTCTCGGGTTGTTTGTTCTCCAGCCGTTATGGCATGGAAGTTGCTGGGGGTTTGCAGTTGCCGGGCAAAGTTGTTGACCAATGTGGTCAACAATGTGGAAAAGTACTGCCGTGGGACAAGTGGTATAAGAAGGGAGCCTGTCCTCAATAGGAGGATGCAATGCCATATAATGAAGTTATGTCATCAATAAAGAAGTAGCAGTTACTGATCCTAAAAGAACCCTGGTGTTCTTGTGGTCTTTATGCCACAGGGCATGTCCATTCAGGGAAAGTGACCTCTGAGTTACTTCACCTGGAATATGTACTTAGCTCAATTTGTTTTTGTTTTTATTTTTCTTCAAAAGTCACAGTGGAAAGATGAGATTTCAACAAATTCCAGAGTGGGCTAGGCTCCCTATTACAAAATCTTGTTTGTAAATACAAAGGGGCTCTCTTTGCCCTGATGTTAGCATAACCAGACTTAGACCTTGGCTTGAATTTAGGGTTCTGTGTGCTCACGATACTTTGAGAGGTGCACTGTGCCTGACCACATTAATCAGAATGCAGTAGTTGAATGGATAGTTCTACCTTAAAACATTATCAGACCTGGAATCCAGTGTTGTTTTTTTTTTTTTTTTTTTTTCCTTGAGCCCTTTCACTTAATGTCAGTCTTCTAACAAAAGCTATGTTCTCAGAGCCATTGTAAAGAATAATGTTAAACCAAAGTAATTATTGTTCAAACATTTCCATATTCCATACTGTATGATCTTTTTTCATAATTCATATGACGTTTCTGTTTTCATTGGACCAGGTACAATGAATTTAATACTTTTTTATTAAATTCCATTTCTAATAACTAGAAAGAATTCCATTCTTCTGCTCTCTACAGTACATGCTTTAGCATACTGTTCACCGTTTTTTAGTTTGCAGAAGAAATGCAGAGTGAATAGTTACTGTTAAAATGAACAGGAAATAAAAAGTCCTTTTTTAATTTGATATATGACATGGTGTCATCAATGAGGACAGTCTGAAGAGGTGAATGGCATCCTGGGTCATCTTACAGCTGCAAGTAAGTCATCTGTAAGCCTTTATCGCAATGGCTTAGAATGGAAAACCCCAGATATAGTGGCCTGTAGTAACTGGAAATGGGTCGTAGCAAATATAGGCTTTTGGAGGATAGTTACTGCATTTTGGATTCTAAAATATGATGGTAGATGAGATTCTGTCTTGAATTGTGGTCATTCCTAAACTTGTTCTGACAAATTTTGCATGTCTACATAATCACTATACATTGATTATAGTGCTCAGCATGGTGGCTGCAAACACTTGTATAAGGTGTAAAGACCTTAAAACCATCTCACATTAGTGAAGCTCACTGATTTCAAAGCAGTGCAAAACATGTTTTTCCACAATAGAGCAGGACTCCAAATATGGATAGTATCCCTAAATCCCTTGTTATGTATGAATCCTGGTAATAAGCAGGAAAACAATTGCGTTAGGATTAACATAGATTTAAGAGATCATGAATTAGAAGATATTACCTGCTGAGAAGATGAGTATTTGTGTTGTTAATGCCTTTTATCAATGTATCAAATTATTTCAAGTACCTATTCAAGAAGCCAGCTGGGAAAGATGTTAGCCTAAAGGATCTTTCTTATTTCAGAGGAAAGTTCAATTTTATTTTATTTTTTTTAAGTGATCTCTGTTGATGGGTGGCTTGGCCTCCATGGGAAAAACAGGCACACAGTTACAAATGAGGTGATGGAGTGCAAAAACCAGTTGATTTGAACATCTAACTGATTTGTAAATTATTAATTATTAACATTTAAGAAATGTGTCATTTCCTTATAGACCCTAGAGGTGATGCAGGAAATAACTGGTTTAGATGCGTATCTCTGGGAATATGATTGTAAGCACATTAGATTTGTCTTCTCTTACCTATGTATTGTGATCTTTAAAGTGGTCTTGAGGAAAATTTCCCAACTATATTGAAGTTTTGAACTTCCTTTTTCAAAGTCATCATTCTTTGAATGTTTCAGCTTCCTAGCAGCCACCTCTTATACAACATGAAAGTGTTGTGTGGACATAGAGACACCGTCTATAGCCCCCAAGTACTTACACAGCTAATGGGCAAATCATTGCCCCTCCCCCCTCCCCCCCAAACTGTTAAAATCTCAAAGCTTTTTCTTATAAAGAAGATTCTTTTTAAATCCTCAGATACACCTTGTAGATCTATCATAATTTCAATTTTGTTTTGAGAGAGGTTTTAGTAACAGTAGTTTAAAAGAAAAAAATTATATTGGAGATGACGGGTTATTGCATTTTTGCAGAGGCTTTTCTTTTTTTGCCAGTATTTCTTTTTTGAAGCAAAACCATGCCTCAAACATCTAGTCCAGGGGAAATAATATTATACTGAAACAGTAATTGCACAGCCTTGGATGAAATGTGGCTCAGTTAAAGTCAATGGAAAAGCTCTCACAGATGTCACTGAGACCTAAATTCCACTCACTGGTTTCATTGCCACTGGAAAATCCATGCTGAAGCACACCACAGCTCTCCTGCATGTTGACTAGCTTCTCTAGCAGCAGACGAGCTTCAAAATGAGAATGCATGGGCTTCATAGAGTTCCTAGAGTTCTAGAGTTCCTAGAGGTGATTTCCCAGTGAGTTGGGTCAGAATTGTAAATACATTCCTAATTTATAAGCAAAAATCCAAAGAAAGGATTTTCAATTAATTGCTTTATTTATGCTTTACTTACAGAAGTTTATATAGCTCAGGTGGCCTAAGAAACTGCCTACTCACCAGTTATGCCCATTATGATATTCTTTTTAGACAGAGTTCTTTCAAAAAAAAAAATATATATATATATATATATATTTAACTTTGAATACCTAAATTGTGTTGAAATCAACCCAGGTACAATATTTCTTATTAGATCTGTTAAGCAAATTTGAGTTTTGTCATTGACTTAAGCACATGATGTATCTCCTAGAAACAGTAATGACCTGACATAGGCTTTCATGAATGTCCTGTTTAATGAGCTTTTGTGTACAGCAATACATCTTAAACACTAACTTTATCCAAAAGATGACTATTCATGACTAGATACAAAACACAAAACTGTGCAGAGCTCTTCAGATCAATTGCAGGTAATTCCTTCTTTCATCTGTTTTTGACAAATGATGTTAGCTGGTGTGGACTGAAATAGTTAGTAATAATTGCATAGTTTGGAGACAAAAAAAAAAAAAAAAAACACACCACCTTTGAACTTAACAGTGCAATTTCAGATTATATGAAAAGTGGCATCTTTTCATCCTCATTTGTAAATATAATTTACACAGTGATGAAGTAAGATCGTTGTGCTCTTCAAGTTCCTGCAGTCTCATTGACATCAAAAGGCAAATTTAGACAAGATGTAAATCCAGCTTGTAAACTTTAGAAGTCTGAAATAAGTTATTGCCAGACCAAATCATTTCAAAAGTGAAAAGAGGACTGCTCAAAGTAATGTCAACCATCTGGAAGAACAACTGTGTAGAAAGAAAAAACTGTCCAAATTATCAACTTTCCCAAAGCTTGTAACAAAAACATGTACCAGTCATTTTGGCAGTAGTTCAAACATCAAAGCTGTGAAATGAACTGATAACCAGTCAAGGCCACACACACCATGACAATGGAATACAGTAAGATACTGCTACTGGTGATGAATGGAAAAAAGAGTTGTAGGCAGATGGTCAAGACATGTTGCTGTTTGGAAGGGCTGTGAGTTCAGGTAGGATGGATTAAAATTACTGGTAAGGAGCCGGGAAGTTACCAGGTTGTAGCTATGTTTAAGTGATTGTCTGTGTGACACAAAGGGAAAAATGTATCCTTGGAGCAGATCATTGAAGGGGATGTCGTTAAACGTAATTTAAATCATACCAGGCATTTAAATGCAGGTCCAGGTAAATAAATAAATTTTTAACATATAGATGGATTACTGGCAGTTGCACTGTTATGCAACACAGCTTGATTTTAATGCTTGTTCTCTTCCCTTTCCCCTTATGTGGGGACAGAGGTGGAGAAAGTCTTGCTTTAATTCCTTCTACATTTGGAGTCCACGGGGCTTCATGTTCTTGCAAGGTGCATATCTGGGCACTGCTCTATACCCTCTTTCCTGGCTTTTGCACTTCATCCTGTTAGTAAAGGAGACAACTTTAAAACATATCTTAACTTTTGTGTCAGTATGTGTTTATGGAATTGATATTCATATTTATGTACTGCATTTTGAAACAAACATGGCAACAGCGTGTGCTTTAATAGTTTGCATTTTTCTAGTAGAACTTATACGATGGCCTAGTGAAAATCATTTCTGCCTGAAATCCTATAGTGATTTTGTTGATATGTAGACATAAGACATTGCGTTGCTTCTGATATACTCATTGTATGACAATACTTGGCACCTGTTAATTGAAAAAAATATTACTTGGCTTAGCTGTGTGGTGTCTTTCACAGCATATTAGCAATGTTTCTTCTTCAAGAGATATTTCTGAAACTGGAAGAAACTCAACATTGACAGAAAAATGCAATGAGTCAGTCATGACAGTTATTCATAAATGATGTGACCTGCATCTAAAGTAAAATTCTGTATAAATTTTTCTCCGAAATAATAACTCTAAAAGTGACATTTGCCCTTTAGATATATAGATATAAATAAAGGGTAAATTAATCATAGTGAACAAGTCATTTTAAAGATTACAAGCTTCCATGGTATTGTTATTATGAAAGTTTTGTTCCCTGAAGATGCTCTACACCTGATAAGGTTTTAGAAATTTAATTGGAAAACTTTAATAAAGAATTAAAATTATCATGTGCCCTTTTGCTGAAATACAAATGAACTAAGAGATTCTTTGTAAAAGAAGCTAAGGTGAATAGCATGTTAGTGTTCCTTTTGAATACCATATCAACTTCTTGCTATTGTTAATAAAATTATGGTTGGTTTGCTGGGTGAAATGATTTTTAAATAAATAGCTTCTGTGCAGATATTACAAAGATTTCAGTATCACTATTTCACAGTGTTGAGATAATGGGGAAGAAGATACACTTAAAGGTCATTGCTTATGCTGTAGTTATATGTCTTACAATGCCTGAATGATGTTTTTAAAGGGTAACTGAATACTTAGAACTCACAGGATTGATATACTTTCAGATGCTGACAAACATACATCTATCTAGATAATGGAAATGATTCTTTTTTTTTTTATATATATGTGTTTGTTCATATAAATACAACATATAGTTCATTCAGCTGTGACTCATGAATAAATCTTGAAGATACATGAGGAATCAGAGCATTCAAATCTCATTTCAGCTGAACAGGAAAAAAAGTTTGAATTGAATTTCTTTAGTCCATTAGGAAGAGGTGATTTCATTTAACCCCTTCTCTGTTAAAAACACTTGTCAAGCTAGAAGTCTAAAGAATTTTGGTAGAGATTTTTGAAGGCAACCAAGAGAATTAGAATTTAACTCGCACTGAAATAAGGCAATAAAGCCTATGGAATTGCTAACAGAGCTATGCACCAAACTCCTTTGGCCTTAAAAGTAGAGAGCAGTTGTGTTCAACATCCTTCACTCATCTTTTGTTCATTTATTTGTTCCTTTTTTATGCAAAAATGTTGAGATATTTGTATCAATATTATAAGTCAACAATGTGAAATTTTCTTAACTTACATTTAAAATTTAATTTCTTTTTACCTTCCTATTCTGATCACCATTTCTGTTTGTTTCTCCTTGATAAGTTATCTTCCTTTATTGGAGAAGAACTTAGGTTGTTTTGAATGTGTGATTTTTATTTTTTATTTTTTTTAATTTTTTTACTTTTATTTATCAAATTCTTATGATCTACGATGTTCTTCTGTGTCTCAAAGAAACAATGTGCCAAAGAAGGTTTTAACCTGTTTACAGCTTTGTGTGTGGTAGGTCTGAAAAAGGTTGTATCTTTTCCTATAATGTGATGTGTATTTAAAAGATCCATTAAATCTGTGTAAAATTTTTCTTCTTTTCTGAGATCAGGAACAACTCATCATTTTCCCCAGAATCCATATGTCAGATTTCTCTTTCAGAGGACAGACCATAATCTTCCAAAATTAACACTTCACAACAAGTTCATAACTTCCAATGTAAACTTTCATTTTTTTGGGTCATTTTCCTACACTCTTACTATTCATTCCTTTTATCACATTATGATATTTTAAGATTTCTTTGTAATACAAAGAGTACTTCTATTGTTTCCAATACAAGTGTTTTTTACTCTTCTCTGGATATGGAAACTGAATTCTTGTGCAGTTATGAAATAACAGCAGGTTGAAGTGACTTCAGACTAGTAAATTTACAGATTTACAGATTCAGGCCAAACTCTGCGTCTTTTTATATTTTAAGTGAACATAGATGATGGTATACCATTAGCAATCTATGTTGTCTGTCTGTTCTCATGGTGAAAATTGCTGACAAGTGAAATACTTCAAAACAACAAATCATTTAAAATATATATTAAACAACATTATTGGAGAACATATATTTAATTTCTGTGAAATGTTAACAGTAAACATTTTCATTCGTGCCGTTAAGAAACTAACCAGAAAGTGTCTCATGAAATAAAGGGATGAAAAAAGAGGCTATTAATAACATCTGTAACCTGCAGCCTCAGAAAAAATAAAAGGTATTTCATGAATGTGGCTTGTTCAAAACCTGCTCCTTCTAAAACTTATTCTGTCTTAGGGGTTTTGCCCTGGATTCATAGAACTAAGAGAACTAAGTGAACTGTGTACTTGAGATTTAGGCTGTAGCTCACGTGTGTGTTTGTTCATTCCAGGAGAGCCAGAAATTAAGGACTGGACTCAAGCTTTAAGTATTTATGCATGGATGGAAGTTGAATTAAGGTACTTTGGGAGTTTGAGTGTGAATCTATGTGAAAATATAGTTTTGCAAGTGATTAATTGGGACAAACAGAGTAAAAATTAAAGGAAAAAAGGAAGTATTTACAGGGTGAAATTTCCCAAACTCAACACTGGGAAGGCACTAATACCTTCTCTTCCCAACCCTGACGTTTAGCCAGGATGCAGTGTTAGAGCTAACAGTCTCCTCCAAACAACTAGCAGTTCATAACAGGTATCATCAGGGTTCTGCAAACTTCTGTTTCCATACAACCTACAATGTACAAAGTGAAATGCTGAAACGAAGAGATTTCATAAAAATTCTCTTAAGCTTCAGCAGTTCCGGACATCTGCCAGTAGCCTCTAATCATTTTAACCCTCCCTAGGCCTCGCAGTCTTTCAAAAAAAGGGAAAAAAATCCTACAACACCAGCAGATTGTTCCAATTGTGGTTAATAATAATAATTCTCTCATGACCTGAAAAGTAAAATCCGGCATATTCAGATTCATAAACAGGCCTACCCCTTACCCAAATACATTAATTTTGGGGTATAAGAGAATGAGCTTAGATATTTCTCTCAGATTTTTCACCTCCCCTTTCTTTCTTCTATTCTTTATCACTGCTGATTTGGCAAAGAAATACTGAGTTTTGAAAGATCTAATAGCTACATTTAGTCAATAAAATGTATCTTTTTAGTTTACATCTTTATACTTATCCTTCTGAGGTGCACAGTACTGATATATGTTGAAAGCTTCTGCCTTTATATAGGCTGATTGCTGACTTGGATAGCATAAATTCAAATTTTTTTTTATTTTTATATTTGTTTTATTTTTTTTTTTTTTTTTTTTTTTTAACCTATAGGATACAAAGATACTTTTTTTTTCTAGCTTTATTTGGAATCTTAAGGCGTTCATGAAGTACAGTATATGAATCATTATCACTTATGTCAGCATGTACTTTCACTAGTCTGAGACAGGAAATAGCAAATAAATTTTATTTTTCTTGTAATTGATCAGATTTATCAGAGTAGTTGAAAGCTGTTTAGCTATGCCTGTTTAATAAAAATATGATGGCTTCATTTTAAAAGGGTATAATCATTTTATTCTCATGCTAGAATGCCTGTCTGGATGACCTTTGTCCTTTGTCAGTTTACAAGAGTTATGACTGAAGTGTGCAGTGAAATTTCTTTCTCAGCAAGACTTTGTTAAGGTGTAGGAAAGGGATGAGGGGACAAGTTTATTGACTTGTAATGGGATAATTTATTCATATATTTTCTGATGGAGGAAATCAAAAGAAACCAGCAAATGTGATCTTCTAAGTTTCCAAACTGAAAACAGTTACTAATTTTCATTAAAGTACTGCTTTCAAGCATTTAGTATGCTTAGCTGCTAAACATTACAGCAAAATCATCAAAGGGATATGTGTGAACAATATATGTATAAATTAGAGTAGTGTACATCTACAGTGCCATTTATATGCCCAGATACGGCTCAGAAGTCTGTGCATACTCCTTTACAGTGAATACATGTTCAGGCAATAAAGATTAAAAACTAATTATATGCACATTGTCAGTACTAATATTTGTACTTAATTTGATTTACAGTACACCAAATAATAAACCTGACTAAAATTATAAAAAGTTATATGAACAGCCATTAATATTCTCTTTTTATAGTGCCTTATTCATTTTTTAAAAGCATACTAAATGAGTTTTAATGTTTGTAAAGCAGATGAAAGTCATGTAAAGCTAAGATAAAAACCAGTGAATATGATTATTTAGCAGTAATACAGATTGCCTGTACAGTGTTCTGTTTGAGTCCATTGTGATATTATGTATTTCAAGAGATGAAAAGAAATCTAGCTACAATTAATTACTATGAATTGAAAGCACCAATTAGGAAGTATCCAGTCCCTGGTAATGGGAAACAGTGATAGAAAAAGAGTGGAAAGAGGCTTGAATATTAGTTATCCTTTGATTGCTGTCTCTTCATCCCGGGTGCAGAGGAATATATGCTGTAAGGTGTTGCAGGTAGTCTGCAGTTGGTGTCTGCAGTTTGACAGATGGCTTGAGGTCAGCATGGTGCTGAGGGAACCTACTTGAAGTGGAGTCTGTACACAGCCCCATGTAACATCATGCTTCCATCAGGATAGATGTGCCTGAGCTGAGACAGTGCTGTCACGGCTAGTCTTCTGACAGTGCTGGTAGTAAGATGTCCAGTCCAGGTACTCTTGTTTTTTTGTGACGTACACTACTTTGCCTGTCTTCTTCAAAATGCGGCAATTGCCCTGCTAAAATCAATGGCTGTTGGGCAAGCCACCAAGTAGGAAGGGAGGGTGACAGTTTGGGAGGCATGACTTCCCAAATCAAATGAATTCTTACATGTGAAAAGCCAAATGGGCATTATCCTCATCTCATGGGAATGCAGAAGAGCAGCTCTCTGCACCCCTCCTACATGAGATGCAACAGGGAGGGAATCATCTCTGTGAACCAATGTTTTCCTGTATCAAAAGAGCAGTATCTCACAATGCTGCCCACTCCCTAGGAATGTAAAGTCCCTACAGAAGAGATGCTGGCAGAAGCAGAGCTCCCAGTACAATAGTAAATTTGCTAGAGGGTGGAATGCTCGACAAAGAGAATGAGAAAACAAATTTATCATTTCATATCCATTAGTGGCTATCTATGTTGCTGTACACACATTAATAATAAAAAATGTTACTTTTATAAAATAAGGCATCTATGCATTTCTGAAATATATTCTTTCTGTTATCAGTATGCAAACTTTATGATAGACCATCATGTAATTTCCTGAGTATGCTGTTCCTTAGCTGGAGCACATATAATACATCTGCCATTAACAGGAAATAAATATGTGCCGTTTTGGCATTAAGATTCACATCCCAACGTGATATCAGATCTTTTAATTTTTTAACCAATACCTTCAGTAAACCAGAATGCCTAAGGACTTGGGTGATCAGATAATGTTAGAAGCACATGGAACAAAAATGCTTTTCCTTTCAGTGTCTTACCATCTGCTACATTCTTTAGAGTGGTATTATTTTTACAGACTATTAATAGGAGCTACATGGCAACTTGAGCTGTTTCTAAATAATTAACACAAAAAGTCATATTCTTGGCCATACATTTGATACTTTTTTTTTTTTTTAACCTCCTCAGACTGAAACTGTTCTACCTTTATTTTTTCCTGATCTTTCCGTATCTATATGGTGGTACTTCAAGCTGCTTTGTTTAACATTGTGGGTTTTTTTTTTTTGTTTGTTTGTTTTAAACAACATAAACAATAAATAAAAAAAAAAATCCCTCACTGTATTGTAGTATATTTTAAATTATGATGATTTTTCCTGTTCAGATTGTGGTTGTGTATGATTATTGTACACCCCACGTTTTTGCTTGGATTTTCTTATGAATCCCTAACAGAGTTCACTCAAAATTTCAACTTTACATACATATAGAGATTTTGTAATGCCTTGTAAAAACATTGTTCTTCAGTACCTTGAATAAAAATTCCACATTTTTTTTTATGTATGTAGATCGTTCTGTATATGGTATCGTATATGTATGTGAAAGTGTGTGGTACTCTTATTCAAGGTACTGAACAATGTCTTTTTATTCTTAGTGTTTTGTGCCCTTGTCCTGAATTATTTAGAAGCTTAGTCATGTGGTGTAGGGTTGGTTTGTTTTATTGCAGAGTAGTTAGTATCCCATGAGACAGATTAAAAGAAATGATTTTTATTTACTTTTTAGAACCATGTATCTGTGTCAATTGAAAAGTATATGCCCCAAATTCTAAACACTTATCTATTTTCCTAGGTTTCCAATTCTTCAAAAATTAATTTTATTCAGCTAGTCTTATGGCTCTTAAACACTTTACAAATGTTTATACGGTGTCCTGACATAAAATATAGGTAGATTTAAAGGTGCACTATCATGACCTTCATAATATAAGTCCTAAACTTGTATGTCTTCTATGGATGTTAGTATGAACACAATCCAAGTACTTTCATGCATCTTTGAAGTGATTCTGGTTACTGTTAAGGTTTATTAATTATGTCATTTTTTTACTATTTTTTTTCTAGTAAATACAATATTATTACTATTATTAAACTATATCTATACATTCAAAATTCACAACAGTATCAAAACAGACATGATAACCAATAAAAACCACATCGTCTTCTTACAGGAGTATTATTTTTAATCTGCTTTTTGTATTAGTCAGTGCTCCCATTGAGGTCAAGTATTACACTCCATAGTAATGATCTGAGTCCTCTATTACTCATAACAACAACAACAAAAACAATAAATAAAAAAAAAATCAGTGTCCAAGCTGTTGAAACAATTATCCCACTACAGAAGCTTCCTATGTTTCCAGAGAATCTTTTAAGAGATGGTTGTTAGGAAAGCAAACAAAGACAGTTTCACATGCTCATGGAAAGCCATAGAACTGGCAGGGATATTAACAGCGCAGCATGATTCATTCATCCTTCTCGAGTGCTCCAAATCCATCACTCCACATGACAGAATTCACATTTTTATTGGATTTCTATTTCTTGGAGTAAAGCTGCATTTCCATTTTTAATAGATTTCCAGCTTCCAGAATAATACTTTTTTTTTTTTTTTTTTTTTTTTGTTATTGCCAATCTCCTAGCAATTCTGCGTAGACAATGTAAAGCTTATTAGTTTATTTTTGTAACAGGCTGTATATGCACATGAATGCAGGTTGCTGAGCAAAGGGAAAGAGGTCTAATTATCCAGACAGTTAATTACTAGGACAACACCAATCTTTTGTTTTGAGCAATAACATTTACATAATACAGCAGTTCCAATTTTCAGTCTGAAAGGAGTAGTGGGGGCTCAATCTATTAAGTGGTGGAGCTGGAGGAGCTCATCCTAAGCTCATCTTCATCAAGGTGGATAGGTGTTATGTGAATTGTGGAGTAAACTCTGATTCAATAGAAGCAGTTATGGTTATTATTGGGATGTATTTACAAGGCAGACAGAGTGCTATTGCCAAAGCTGTCAAAAGCAGTCAATACTAATAAATACGCAGTTTTGCCACTGTAATTTTTTTATTTTTTTTTAAACAAATGTTTGGAAAGAATCAGTCTTTAAACCCACGGCCTGCACATTTAAGACTGCAAAAACTGTAACTTAAACATGTTCTCGTCTGGTAGAACTCAATCATAAAGATTAATACTTACCTTTACCACCCAAGAAGAACTTACAGTCAATAATTTGCTGAGGCATTTGGCTTTTTTGTGTCTGGAAGGGGACAAAGGAAAGAAACGCATTCACTCCTCCAAAATGAGATGTCTTGCCTTGGGTCCATAATCAGTGAAGAGTGGGGGATACAAGGCTGGAGCAAATGTGCCACTAAGAGGAAGAAGTGAATGAGAACTGCAGTAACAGATGGCTACAAATTGTGTTTTTGATTCACTTCTATCAGTACACACCATTAAGAGAGCATGGAAAACTAATCAAGATGAGTTACCTAGATTACCAGTCCTCAGAGTGAACTAATTCATGTAATTTTTTGAAGCAATCAGTTGTTATAACCACCTAATTGCCTAGGCAATTGAGTTTGGTGGAAGAGCAACAGCTCCTCCCGTTGTCTGCCACCCTTACTCTACTCTGGTCATGACAAGATTGTAGAGAAGGCACCTTTCCTTTCTCTTTGTCTGGTACTTGAGAAGTCCACAATGGCTTTATTTTCTCTGTCCAGTCAAGGATGGGAAGGACTTTGCATTTCATAACATGACTATTAACTTGGTGTGATACCCATGCTCCTGAGGAGTGTATTATCTTGTGTTTTCAATTTCAAAGAAAGAATTACCCTTTTCTCTCTTTCTCCCATTGTTTCTGTCCAAGTGCTGGTGTCCCTTACAGTTAACTTGATGAAATTTGTATTCTTCAGCCCCTCATTTTTGTGTTTTTGGCTTTCTCCATCTTAACAAAAGCCTGAACCTGACAATTATGATTCCGATCTCAGATTCCATGGCCTCCAAAAGAGGTTGTTTCAGGTATTCTGGTTTTCATCTTTCTGTAGTAGATGTTATATTACAGTTCCACTGAAGTATGATTTCTATTCACGTGTTGCTTCTCAAAAAGTTGGATGTCTTTATGCAAATTCTAGCGGGCATACCAGTCAGCTGAAGCTGCTCATGCTAAACAGGCTGTTGTCCCTGTTTTACAAGACACTCCTGACTTTAAGCAGGTTTGATTCCATATATTTCTAACCTCATTTACATCTCAATAGGATCACACCCCATGTGTTTGCACGTTTCTTTTGTTGAGGCTTGTCATCTGAATACTACCTTTTATCCCACCTCTAGCTTTTACATAGGAATACTTGTTGTCATCTTGTGATCTACCGGGCATTAATATTCTGCAAGGCACTATGGGGGCTGTGCTTCACTGAGCACGTTTTCACCTGAAAGCAGTTTTTTAATATAAACATTTGCTTAATACTCTGTACATTTAGAGTATTTTATCCGCATCAGTACTTTACTGCAAGTAATTTAAATTCAGTGGGGACAGATTATGCATAAGGAATCAACCTTTTTCACTGTAGTTTTAATAATATACATATAGATTTTAAAGCACATGCCTGATTGGAAGAACACTTTGTGGACAACTCCACATCTAAGCATTTCATCTCTTTCTACATGGACACTGGATCATATATTTAAAAGAGACTCTTCTGGACAGCATTGTATTGTCCATCTTTAAAAAGTTTAATTATGAGGCATCCTTTGCATAACAATTCTTTTTAATATAATAGTGAGCTATTAAAATAGGCAATGTTTCACAAAGCTCTTTGCAGCTGGAATAAACAAGTAGTTTGGAAAGAGATGCATAACCCTTACATAGCCTTTGAATTGTTTCATTCTGATGGCAGCCGTTTCTTAAACATAATATACCTACCTTTACTGGTTTTGAATTGATGATGTGTGCAAGGGAATTGTGAAAGGTTTGCATGTTTGGGTTTCATTTGTCTCATACATCTTATAGATGGCCACACTAAACTATTTTTTTCCTCTATCCCACAATATAAGGTGCAGCTAGTAAGAGAATGACCTCATCTCTGAAGACATCTTTCAGTTCCTAGTGACTGTAGATATATCCTAGATAGGTAAAGTGGATACCTTAGTGTTCGTAGGGCTAACATTAACTGAGGTGAATCCTGTCCCTTGAACAATGTCATGGAGTAATTCATTCACAGATCAGTACTTGTCCTAACTTGTGGGGCCCTGGCCTGCTGTCCTAAAGGCAGACTACGATCTGAGATTTCTAAATAAATAGTCTGATATTCAGGCATGGTGAGTCCTCCAGAACCTCTTAATTTCAAGTCATGCTTTCGGTTCTCAGGGCTTTTGAATATGTGATAGAAGAAATAGAGGTTTTGGTGCCTAAATTTAAGCATTTGAAGTTTGAAACTTGAGATTCTCTTTGTCTTAGTTTCCACGCATGTGAAGTAGAGTTAATAAATACTTAAATACTTTAGACAGAGGTGTATTATTAATGTTCATTTATAATTAATGTTCATACAGTTTTTGAAGATTGAAAGTGACACACAACTGTTAAATATCATAACCATGGTAGCTCTTCTAATGAAAAGAGGTTATGTGAACAATAGCTCTCCTATTTGCAGAGTATCCTTATCCTTGGTTTAGTTTGATAAATTAGTGGTTGATTTCGTAACATTTTGAATAAGTTATTTATTTATCATTTTTTTATTATTCTTTTTAGAAATAGACTCATGTCTTATAACAGATATAAAATTTGTAAGATGTGCGTACACATTTGAGGTACATATCTGGTACTGAAAGCCTTATAATAAAATATGGCGCTATGTGAAAAATCACAGAGCCATTGCAAAAAAAATGAGTTTGCAATTCACATTTGCTATCACTGTATCTTTTCCTCTAGATTTGAAGCTTAATTGTCAAGCAACTTCCAAAAATGCTCACCCTAGTAGTTCCTTCTTATTCTCAGGGCACTGGAAATTCTTTCTGCAGTTAGATGTGTAGGAAAGTCAATGATCACTTTAGTGACCACTACAGTATAAAAGAGATGGCACCCCAAAATTTTCACTTTCTCTTTTTCTGTTACAGTAGACATAGCAGACCAATAATGGGCCTCTGCAGAGCTAATAAAACAGGTGTTCAGATAACAATGAATTTGATTTGTTTTTCCTCTTCAAATTGTACTAGTATTCTGTATAAAATATTATTAGGCAACTGTCATATCTAAGATATGGCTGAAGGCGGTAAAACATGTTAATGTTTTTGTTAATTTTGTTAAATTTTGTTAATTGCCTTATTGTCTTACCTAGATAAAACTGTTCACCTGTACTACATAATACATACGTACTGTATACATGTACACATACATACTACATATACATGTATACTACATACTACATAACTACATAATTTCTGTCCAAATGAGCACTGAAGATGCACTTCTGCACACAGCTACCAAAGAAACTGTGGTAAGGATGCAGGTAGATAGTTTCTCGTGCACCACTAACAATTCTAGATGAGATTCTGAAATAAGAGACTTAAGCCAAGAAACCTGTTTTAGTTTTACATTCAGTTTTGAGAAGGAAGCAAATACCAGGTTCTGTGTGTAAGAGTTTTGAGTCAAAAAGGACTGCACTTTCTGCAAATTCATTTGCATGTATCTTCCTCTTTCTGAGATCAAGACACTTACTTTTCTGAACAAGAAGGCAGAGGAAGCAATGAAAATTTACTCTCATGGGTTTAATCCAGAATCATACTAGAAATATGGGGATTTCACTCAGCTTTTGAGAATTACCAGGTTCAAATATGCTTTTTGTGCATCAAAAGAGTTCTTTCTTTGCTGTCTAAGCCAGTCCTGACGGAGAGCACTGACTGGATGTAGTCAGAGTCATTTTGCAAGTAGTGGTAAATAACGGCAAGAATGTTATACTTTGCCCATCTCTGAAAAACTATCACTTTTTTTGAGAAACTTCTATTTTATACTCTTCGCTAGCACTGGTGATGCATCCATTAGCTGTTTTTGTCCTATATGACATTGTTGGCTGAGAATGAATTTAATATTTGCCTTTATTGCACTGGGGACAAATTGCATACTGTTCCAAAGTGAGAAAACATCAGAAAAGTTGTAAATAAGAGAAACTTTTCCAACTATAGAAGCAGAAGAGTATAAGTGTGTAAATGAAATGATACTCATTTTGTTTGCCTGTAGCACGTTCCAGATATGAATAGAGAGTTTTAACATAAAGCTTTCTTTAATTAGCACTGCACATATTTCCTGTTTTCTGGTGGAAACTATCCGCAGCTTCTGGATTTGCTGGAGGTAAAGTACTGCCAGGCTATTTGGACAATCAGTGTAGATAGTTCTGCTCCCTTAAGTGTATTTTTTAATTTGTATTTTGCAGTCCACAGTATGTTTGATGGATCTACACATATTACACTATTGACTAAAAAATCTAAAGCAACTCACTGATGTGCAGGAAAATGCAATTTATTGAGGATGATGGTCTTTTATAATTAACTATATCTTTTGGTAATTAATTTGCATAGTTTTCTTCAATATTTCCATGACAATTGCAAAACTAATTACTACATTTCACTAAGAATAAATGTAGGGTTGGTTTCTTATAAAGTACTGTGCCTAATTTCAAGACAGGAATTCAGTTCAATATAATCTAATTGTCTTCTGAGAATGATGTTTTTTAAGAGATGTTGAATGCCCACAGAAGTATATATCAGATCTAACTATTACTTAATGCAGACATGAGGTAATTTGATGACCTGAATGAGTACTTTGTGATGTAGTACAAATGTGTAGCATTGCTGAAAAGTAGCAACTAAGGGTCACTTGATGGACTAACCTTTCTATTTGGTATGAAGATATGGTTTTCTGCAGAGAAAATATTTAGCTCTTTCCTGTTCATCCCGAGAGACAAATATTTTTCAAAAAGAAATGCATCTAAGCTTCTGTCTTAGGGCTTGCATCCACTTACTGTGACAAGAAAAAAATTCCCTTCTCAATATGGATCTAGAATGACGTTTCTGAAGACACGAACTAATGACCACAAAAGGGTTATTCTAAGGTTGTCTGTGAACTCATGGTGAGAAGCAAAACCTGACCATCAGACGTTAGGTAACATGTAGATGCATACCTGTATTTCATGTATATCATTGCCCCATATGGGCAGGGAACGCAAGGATGTATAGTGCTGAATAGCTCATTGTTCATGCGTATGCATGAATGAATGATCTTGACCCCCAAACACAGTTATTTTGGCAAACATATGGGTTGTTCACAGATGTTTGTGACCTGGTTCCTAAGAACTGAGCCCATGAGCATGGTGCACTTATGGACTACCAGGACTTCAGAGAAAACAGTATTATCATTCTAACAGTAAAAAATGCTTCTTTTTTTCCCTTTGCTGCAGGAGAGCGACAGTGTTTTAATTCAGTTTCAGCTTTGCTTGCAATGTAAGCTTCTCACAAGCAGCCGTGTGAGTTGGGCTTGTTTTTAATAGTGTTTTGGGTATTTATTGTTTTAGATTCAGTGTAAACAAAATGTTGCTTTTTTAGTAAGTGGTTAATGGGTTAAAGTTTTTTTTGGAGAAATAGGGTCTAAATTTCTTTCAACCCCCCTATATACAACAAAACTGAGAATTCGGATACCTACAATAATATTAAAAAAAAAAAAAGGGAGGGGGGGGGAGATAAAATATATGTATAACCATGAACAAGTTCCAGTGTAATGAGTGAAAATATTGCAATTTATTCTCAAAAACTTGGGTAGTGTTTTATGATAATCATATGGAATATTTGACCAAACAATGGGCTGCTTTTCTTGCATTAGCTGGGAAAAAGAAAAAAGGTTTTGAATTTTAGCTGATCTGGACCACAGCAAGCTAGTGACTCAGAGAAGACTGAAAATAGAAAAATATTTATTCTGCTTTCAGTAGAGACATGAACTTGGTAAAAGGATATGACTCGATATCAACTGGAGGAAAATCTAGGTACAATTTTACTGGAGGAATTTGGAGAACTGGCTGCATGAGTTTAATGTATTCTAAAAACAATAGCTCAGTGACGGTTTGTGGGGATTAAATTTGCCATCAACTCCTTGCTAGAAATGGATCGATATCCAATTCTTAAACCACAATGTTTGCTTATGAAGCTGGTAAGGGAAGCAGGGTTTCTCCACCTTGACTGTTCCAGCACTGTCAACAGGGTCCCTGGAGCTGCAGCAGAAAAAGTCCTCCAACAGGGAAATCAAATGAGGGGCTATTTAGGTACAAAAGATTTCCTTATGGGGATGACCAGTGCTCCTGCTGTATTTCAGAGTAAAACGGATCAAGTACTGCAGGAGGTAAATGGTGTTGCCTGCTATTCTGATGATATACAAACTCTTGGAGGAATTGAGAGGAACATTTACACAACATGGAGAAAGTTCTAAAGATAACAGTTAAAGTTAAGGACAAAATGCTGTCACTTTTCAAAACAGGACTGCTTTCCTGTGGCACTGACTAACCCAGCAAAAGAGCAGACAAACACCATTGAACACGAAGTAATATTCCAGAGTGGCTGAGCTTAAATTACTCATTTGCTATAGAAATTTCCTCTACATGTATCAATGGGAGTCAGCCTGGCACCTGCCCTGTACTGATTGTCTACTTTTCAGGTACAGGAAAAGAAAACTGACATTTTTGAGAGAGCGCTTCTGGCGTTGCTTCCTCCCCAGGCTGTTGAGGCATTTCATTTGGCCTTACCCACAGGGAGCAGCGCACACCGCTTTGGTTGGGGCTGAGGCTCTCACTTCACAGATGGATGGGAGAGAGTTCCTGTAGTTCTTGTGTTTGTAGCTGTATGGGGGATTGAGAGAAACTAAACCTGAAAAATGAGGCTTTGTGTAGAATTTCAGTTTTTCTAAAATTCAGCTGAGAATACTGGCTTTGAAGGAAGGCCTGACTACATAGGAAGGAGGAACAAGCAGCATAGAGGTAAAGCCTGGTTCTTCATTGCTTATCAGATATTAGTTATCAGGTGTCATCAAAAGCATACTATGGTAAATATATTAGGGTGATTTGTACCGTATACAAGAAAACATGCAAAGGAAACTTCTATCTATAAAATCTTTTTAATGGATGTCTTTATTTCAGCTATTGAAGTTACCATACGGCAAATTCCATTTTTTGCCTAAAAATAATAATATATATATATAATTGAAAAGCAAGTGAAGGATTCAGTTTCAAGAAACTGGAGTTAATAATGAATTGTGTTATCAGATTATGGAACCAGCACTAAGGATTTATTTATTTTTTAAATGTGAGGGAAGGTATGGGCTGCTTTTCCATGGTTACGTACAAACTAAAATAAAGAAGGTTGCCTGTGATTTTGAGATGGAAGCTGTGTAGGAAACTAACCCAACAACAAAATAATAAAACTAAGCGTGTCAATGGGTAATGCTTATTCTCAGTGGCTAGAAGAGAGGACTGTACTGAAAATATAACTGATGTGATATAGAGCATATCTGTCTCTTACCACATGTCCAGGCTGTTCATTGCAAGTAACAGATATGACAATTCATGGCTGTATTATTTTCATTGCAAAATGCAAATAAATCCAATGTTGTTTGACATCAGATGACATAAGAACAGCTGTGTGGTGTCAGACCTAAGACTGGTGTGGCCCAATTTCCCTGATATTATGGGCACCATGGAAAGAGTGCAAGGACTGGAGAAGCCCAACTCTTCAACAGAGTCCTTCCCCATGGTTTGATATTGAGGAATTTCTGAGAGGTGCTGTTCCGCCCTCCCCCTCCCGCTTCCCCCCCCCCCCCCCCCCTCACACACACATTAGATATGAATGGATTTTACTTCCTTAAATTTGTCCAACTGCTCCTTGAGCCTCAGTAGGCTTCCAGTCTCTATGGCATCCCATGACTCCCTGGAAATTTGACATCATCCTTAAAGTGTTGTTTGAAATGGAGTTGATTAGAGAAGGCTGTATTTTGTCTTAACTTTCCTATTCTAGGATGCTAGTGCTGACATTTTCAGTTCTCTTTTTAGGGTACAAATATTTGTAGTTTCAGAAATAACATTTCTAATGCCTGAAATATCATTTTTCTTTGCAAATGTCAATTTCTCTGTAAACTGCAGTTTAATTGAAAATATTTTCACAAAGTTGCATTCCCACTCACCCAAAAGTTTGTGATTGATGCAAAATTTGATAAACTAGATAATCTGTGCTTCACACCTTGCAGTGATATACCTGGCAGTTTATAGCAGTTATAATAGTGGTATAAGGGGGTATGAAATATTGATTTGAATAATGATTTGTGCCCATCTTGAACAGATAAAAATGACTAAGTGAAATAAGGCTCAGAGCAACAGAGAACTAGGCTGTGATTAAAATGTTCAGTAGTTTTACTGTCGCGAGTGACCTTTCCTGTTGTTCCATTTCAGTGCTTAGAGGCATCTTTTCTATTCATCTTGTCGTGCTTTGTGCAGCTTTTCCTAAACTTTTGACTATCTGCCAAATGGCTTCTTATCCATTGCAAGAGATGAGAATATTTCACCCTTCCATTGAAATTCTTGCAGTACAGAATCTAGTTTGACTTTCAAAGTCTTTAAAAGGATGAAGAAGTTTAACTGAAAGGTTTACTAGAATCTAAATGCATTCTCTGGCTTTTACATTCTTTACACGTGAAGTTTGTAAATCGGTATGTGATGCAGTATGATTATTCTATCAACTTTATCTTTTACTTGTTTGCACTTCCAGAAGATTGAACCCAATAGATTTTAATTTGGGAATTTTCCCATGCAATCATGACCATCTCTATTCTTCCACAGTCATATAAGCTACCATTTCCAGCTAAAGGGATGTGTTTAATGTGCTACACGTATATATGGAATATGTGATTTCTATCAGTTTAAACAACTTCTCTGAAACCTCCACTCTTCACTGAAACTACTAACTGTTCGCTGTTTTGCACTATTCTTTGAGGTCCTGACATGTTTTCAACTCTGTCTGAGGCCAGTGATACAGAATGCACATGGGGCCCTTCTGAATGTGCTTTAGGACTCTGGTGCAATGTGATATCCAGAGCTAATCACTGATTCATCTTATAATAAAATGCTAATGTCTATGCAGAGCTGTAATTCAGCAAAATTATTTTTAAGAACTCATTTCTCCCTTTTGTCCTCTCTGTCTGTAAATTGTAGCTATGGCATTTGTGTTCTGTAGACAATTCCATTACTTGCTCTTATTCATTTCCATTTCTTGAATTACCTTGGTATCTTTTCAAAGGCTGGGAAAAGCTGTTCAGATCCATAATTACATGCATTTGGATTTTCACCATTCAAGAAATGTCTCCCTCCCCCCCACCTCCCTTCCCTTTCTCTCTGCTTCACTGGTGGGGGCTCTTCTATCCTCCCTTCTTTGTATTCCTTCTAGACAGTTACAGAGTGATTCTAGGAGGGATGAAGAAATCTGACATTTTTGATTCTTCCTACTGTTTTGTTGGGTTTCGAAGTTATATGCATATATATACCAGTTTTTCTTTAGGAGACTTCATTTACATATGTTCAAAGCCTTGTGGGACTGAAATCTAGATAAAATTGCAAAGATAAGGCTGAAATTTAATAATGTTGTCAATCTTCCTTCTAAGCTCAGGACTTCTGCTGCCATCATTTTAGTCTGACTTCATCTTCCCCTTCTAGGTTTATTTTTGAAATAGCTGATCTATTTCTGTTAGATTAATAAGAGTGAGCTGAAATATTTTAATATGCCAAGAAGATCAAGACTTAAACATTCCTTCAAAAATCTGAAGCTTGTAGAAACCTGACTTCATCTGTTTAATGTATTGATAACAACAACAAAAAAAATTCTTCAAAGTTGCATGGGGAATATATGCAAATGGTCTTGACAAAGTTTTAAGTAGTCCCCCCCCCCCCATTGTCTTCTTTCTTTTTCTGCTTTGCCTAAGTGGCCAGTGTTTTGTTTACTTTGAAAGATGCTTTACCTGCTAAAAATCTTGTGTAAATGGGTATTTTCTTTTATTAGTATGATTATTTATTGTTGACAGAGACTAGAAGTATCATCCATCTTTCAATGCAGACCATGAAGCAGGTGACCTGAGTCATCTTGGATCCTGCAGGGGCTGGCATGCTTTGGGTTGCAGTGTCTGGTCCCAATTCTTTAACGTGACCGTATCAATGTAGTTTCTGGAAAAGGATTCTCATAAGATCATTTAGTTCTCCTGCAAAATTCTTTTTAAAAACAAATTCTTCCTAAAATATAGATATTCTTATTTCTTTTAAATTAAAAACTTTCATGTAATCACCCTTTCTACCTCTTAATAGCATCTTCTCGTCCCATAATAACTCATTAGTCTTTTCAAAAATTGTATGCAAATCTATCTGAAGTATTTAAAGTAACCAATAAAAAGATGTTTTTTTTTGACTAGACCTTTAGTGCACTACTCCTCTAAGTCAAAATATATTAAATTTATTTAATGTTTTTCCATCATCCAAGAGATACATTTCACAAACATCACATGCTTAAGTGCTCTTCTGACTCAGTGCATAAATCTGTGACCTTACAGAACAGAAAGACTGTAGGGGGAAAAGAGCCAGAGAGTCTAAAATAAGTTTTTCTAAAGTCGCTGAAATATTTGGGGAACTCCACGGGTCTATCAATACTGAGCTCCACCATTTTTAAGTATTTTCTGGACTTAATGAGGAAAAGCTTCTGTGAATTTACTCACTAATGCTTTAGCTGTGCTTGGGTTAGGGGGTGCAAGGTATGTTTATGTAGGCTATGTGCTCAGGCTTTTAGTAACACCAAATGCAGAAGTTTATCAATCTGACTGAAAGGAGCAGCAAGCAGTTGTAGTTGGCTCAAAACATCAGGTGAGCGTTAGCTCTCGGTTGACTCAGCCACTACAGCAGCACTTGGTATCAACATGCCAGTCACTCTTTCCCTGTACAACCTCATTTTCCAGAGAAAATGGAAGTTTGATGCACTCGCAAAATTGCAGGCCTGATGGCAAGTGCAAATAGGAAAGAAAATTTCTGAATCTTTGAGTGCACCTAACCATCAGGTAATAAGGCACCAAAGTCTGTCTTTTTGCCCACTGTTATTTGTGGATAGAAAACTGCTCACAAAAGTAGAGGTTAGGTTGTAACCCTTTGAAAATTTGTCTCTGTGTAGCCCCTGCTATCTTTAGTTAATATCTTTAACCTGAAATTTGGCAAGTGGGTTTTATTTTGTTATTTAGTTTTTGATAACAATTCTTATCTATTTAAGCCCCTATTATGTTTAGGAGGACAATATCCAGATTGGGTAAAATGGAACCAACCTTACAGTAATTAAAATACAGATTTTGCTCTTCTGGAGTATAATAGCTCTGAAGGATACCAAGGTCTGCTGAGGGAATCTGTTTTGTTTGTGTACCCTAATAGAACATAATGACTGCTTTCAAACCATTATGGTCCATCATGTTAGTGACTCCATATGCTGGTTTTTTTATCAATGGTATTTTCTCTGAGAAAATGTACCATGGTTATGCGGGTGTGTGTGTGTGTGTATATCGCTTTTAACTAAAAAAAAAAAAAAAAAAAAACCGCTTCACTTTCCAAATAGCAATCACCTCTCTACACCTTTGAACTTGCCAGTATGAAAAAAGAAGGGTGTTCTTTGTTTTAAATTTCACTAAAAATTCCAGCTTAATGGAAACAAGGCCTTTTACTTATTTATGAAATAGATCTACCAGATCACAGGTAACGTTGAGGTGAGCTTCCCAATGGTTTCCTGCCAGCAGCTGAACTGTTAGTTGTACAATACCCTTTTGCAGCCAGACCTATGCATCCAGCCCGCAGGAGTCCAGCTGTGCTCTGTACTGTGCTTTAGACTATATCAAGAGCCAACTGTTAGCTGTATAGCACCTATGGGGCTTGAAAACAGAGAAGTTCAACTGGGTGCCTTTATAGCTCTCTTGGTCTATTGTGCCCTAAAGAAGCACAACGGCTGCCTTTCTAAGCTAAGCCCTTTACTCTCTGACTTCTTTACTCTTGATTTTGACTAGTGATGCAAAGGCCTGTAAGATGGAGCCAGGTAAAAGAGGGAAAGTGTAAAGAACCAGGAATGTAAGTGTCAAAGGGGGGGGGGGGTGTTAAAGTAAAACAAAGGTATTGGGTTATTTTGTTTGCACTTTTTCTGCTCTCTAGAATTTCATTTTAAAAAAAAGAAATCAATCAATAGGTTTCAGGTAAGTGTGACTCATATTACTTTGTACCGAGGCTGAGTGGGAGAGAAGATCATACCTGAATTATAAATAGCTGGTTCAAGTAGCATTGCCTCCCTGTGAGTCTGATGCAGTGTACATGCAGCAGTGAAACACTGCTGCGGGACTGCAACACGAGATGGGGGTGTGCAGCTGGGCAGGAGCCCTGTGCTGACAGCAGGAGACCTTGGGCACTGTGCATGCACTCACAATGATGGAAGCAAGCCAGGCTTCATTTTCAGCTGCTTCTAGGTCTCAGTCTTATATGACTGATATCTATCATTATACCATGGGGAAATTATCCCCATGGAACTGCTTTATGCTGCCCTGTTTAGGACCCTGTCTGTTGTGAATACCAGCCCTAGACTGTCCATGCGCAGCTCTACTATGGATCAGACATCAGCTGTATGTTACAGACTTAAACATAACATGAGAAGAATTTTATCTGGTTGTGTGTAAAACCATTCCTGCTCCATGTTAACACCAAGCTAGTGGCATCCAAGTTCTTGTCGAGGGGAAGAAATGTCAGAACAATTTTTTTTCTAGGGTCACCAACATATCAGACCTAAAGAGTGCCAACTTTAACAGTAAGGCCATGTCTGGATTCTGGCACAGGAAAGGTTAGCTCTGCTCCCCCATCTGTTCAGACTAAATAAAAGCTCTCCCCTTCTGTCTCACCTGCCTGTTACATTTTCATTTGAAGAAGTAGGACTTATCCCAGGGTGGAGTCAGGGCATCACCCTAGCCTTGGGTCGCATCCCAGGTCCCCGTGGTGTGATATTCTAAATAGCTGAAATGTAGTGAGAACATCTTTATTGCTGGTGAAATAAATGGGCAGTAGGTTGGGGTGTTCCTTGGCCTGGGAATCTGCCTGCTAAATTCAGTCTTAAGGCTGATTTTAAAGCTGAGTCACAACGTCTTGGAAATAGGCTGGGGTTATGATGAAAATGCTGACAGATCCTTTAACATCAGCTGTGGGAGTAGGGCTGCTGTAATATACAGATCCTTTAAATTAGAGATATAAAATATATTTAAGTAGAACCAATATATATGTCTAGATATTCTATCGCTATTATGCCCTTTCTGTCCTGTTAATTTTGCTTTACAGTGTGACGGTGATGAATTGATGTCTACCATTTCCAACTGCCAGGTAGACTGTGTACACATTTATTAAGATTAATTAAAAAGTAACAAATTGTAAAGTAATAACATTAACAACTAGTGGAAAAAGTGTAGACATTTTGACAGTCTCTTTGAATTTCATTAAAAGATGGTAGTGACAAAAACCCAAGAGACTATTTCTACTTTACTAAAGAAATAGGTCACAGATTCAATTACAGTCACTGAAGCATGGACTCAATCTATCATGGCAAATTAAGTACATTTTAGCAACCTACTTTCCTTTAAAAATTTTATAGACACTTTCACTGGAAGAAGAAAGACTATAGAAAAAGAAATTGCAAACTGAAGGCTTTTATTTTCTATTGCCACTGAGTGCTTGGCTTGTTTACCATAGGTGTAAAACAGAAAAAAAAATCATTATGGAATGCCAAGATATGTAATCATCATTTCTCTTCCCATTTTTCATCTTTAATTAATGATATATCATTTGGTCTTTGACTAGGAAGCATGGCTCAGATTGAATCCACAGTACATCAGTTAGAGGCTTTGTTCTCTCATTGAAATCAAAGGACCCATTTACTTAGAAAAAATCACTGCACAACCTTTATGCAATTTTGCTACAGATCCATAGTGCTGGGCTGAAAATGTGTTGTACTCCCAGTTCCAAATAAATAAATAAATGAAGACACATACAGCCTGTGGATATGGTTTAGCTGAGTGCAAATATTGGAATGATGAAACACTCTTTTGCCCATAGCAGAATTGATTTCATGTTGACAACTGGAATTTATAAAGATCCTCTTTCAACAGAGTAGCAGTGGCCATATTTGCTGCATTACCACAGCTGCAACAAAATAGGAGCAAACATAAGAACTGATAAGAGAGATGTAATCTGTTTCCACTTTAAATATAACCCCCAGATTTACTGTAGTGCCCCTAGGAGATTTGTGCACTTTCATATATTAGGGTATTCAGTGACCTTTAGATAGCAGAGGCATATTAGGATTTATTTATTAATATATAGCGTTTGAACATGCAAAGGACTCTACGTCTATCATGCAAATGAAACTGGAGTGATGTCGGTTAAAAGTAACACAATGCTTTTGGAGGTAATGTTGATTAAATGTGTGATCTTCTCAAAGTACACTGGGGAAAAGACGCTGTCCGTTTCCCGATACGCCTGTTTCCAACGACGTTTTTTTCTGTTCAATATTTTTTGCTGGTTAAATATTCAGGGTCAGATTCACCACTGCACTACTTCACTTTAATGCCAGAAAAGCAAACAGAACAGTAAGAGTAGCACAAAGCCAGACTTGTGAATCAGGCTTTCATTATACAGAATTGCACAAAAGTACAATCCACACGCCTCATACCTATTAATAGGCACAGTCAATCCACAGTCATAAGCTCAGGAAGGATGTTTCCAATAACAAACCAAACTACACTTGTACAAATTGTGGAAGGTTGAAAAACACCCACCATTCCTATTAGTCATCACGTTCTGCTGTATTGCAGGTACCTCAACAATCATGGGAATATTAGATGACAAGAAGCAGACCAGCTTTGCCCTGTCAACCTTAATATACTTATTTTCTTGTCAAAATTACATTTCCCTTTCAAATGATTCCACTTGATTCCTATATTAAGGGCACAACGTTTAAGTAACTCTTGTCCTAGGTTTTCATGTACACTCGCTACAATCCCCTATCCAAGAAGGGGAAGAGATTATGATGCTAATTGAAGCAATGATAAATGCTTTGCAAAAGATCCAAGCCCACACCGAATTGTCCTCTTCTTGGTTATGTTCTAGACTTGCTATTCAACCCCCCCCAAGGAAGCTTCTTGCCTTTTTTTTTTTTTTTTAACTAATAAGCTTAATGTTTGCCTTTTATCAGCACTAGATTTTTTTTTTTTTTTTTTTTTTTTTTTTAAGAGTAATAATTATGAGATTTAATAAAATTGATAGAACACATACCTTTGAAAATAGCGGAAAATAATAAAATAAGAGTTATGAAAGGAGGGTTAGAAATAAGAATGGAACCATAATTTGGGAAGAGTCTGGGAGGAAAGAAGAAATACTGTTGAAGGAGAGGAGAAGAGAGCTATTGACTAAAGAGAGGAGCAATGTGGCTGTCCCCTTGTGAGCTGGAGTGCAGAAGACTGAGCTATATCTCAGAGGGCGAATGGGACATGGGAGGGAGTGGAGTTCAGTCAGTGGGGAGGAAGAGAAAATGAGAGAACAAAGACCACAAAAGAAATATGGTTTAAATACCAGAGAGCTGTGTAATGAGTGTGTTCATTTTGATATATTTCACTAACCACGCTAATAAAAGCTATAGGTAATATACTATGGGATTCCCTCCAACTTTAACATATAGTGTACATTTCAGTGGCAGAGCTTTAGTAACTCTAAGTACAAACAAGAAGTCATGAGCAGGACCTGTTTCTCCTCACCATTTTACCAGCATAAATCAGGAAAACAGTGATTCTAGTGAAGCTCAAAAAAGTTCTGTGAGTATGAACATGAGGTTCTGTGAAAGAAAACCAGCATTGATGTTCAAGACAGGCTTCTAACACGTTCCCACTGGATGTGCAGCAGAGCTGGCTGAGCACTGCTGCCTTCCTAATTCTTGCTAGGTGGAGCTTCTTAAAGTGCTGCTTCTCCATGAAGAGCATTGGAATGTATTCCTTTCTCATTAGCACACACGTAAGGGTGTTAATACGATTAAGATGGCAGAAGTATTTCCCAGATGCTGCTTTTAGTAAGAACTGTTTGTCGACAAGAGAGCTTCAACCCAATTATGTTTGAAGATTTGAGGGAATCAGGATAGAGAAGATAGAGAAGATGTGATATTTACCCCTTTTCCTTTTTGTGCAGTTCTGCAGATTTTATCGGAATGTTTTGGCTTAAACTTGGAACTACTGGAGGGCAACATCGCTGGGATGGATCCCTCTGACCTTGGAATTAGAGCTCAGTTGGGGATATTCTTCTCATGTTGCTGAAAAGTCCAGGTTTTCAAGGTCTGGCTCTTTAACAGTCAAAGAGGTGAACTAGGAAGGAGCCAGCTTTATTTGAAACACCAATAAAAGTCCTTTCTTTTTTTTTTTTTTTTTTTTTTTTTTTTTTAAGTCTATCTGCATTTATTATTGTTAAAAGTTATCTAGAACTGGGAATAGGGGAGTTATTACACTTTTGTTTTAAGTTGGGAAAATTAATAGATTTATCCATAGATTATGCAGAGCAGCTCTAAAAATACTCTATCCTAAACTGTCTTCTCTTCCTGTTTTGCATCTCATTTAAATATCTACCTTTCATTGGAATACAGAAGCATCCAGAAGTTGTGCTTAAAGTTTTTCCTATTCAAATATAAGAAAGTGTTAGTTTTAATACATAATTGTAAAGAATACATAAGGTTTAGGAAAACAGCTTGACAAGTACCAAAGCTGTAGGCTTGATTCACAACAACTAAAACACACACAATTTTAGTCACATTTAATCTTAAGACTATTTACATTCTTATACTTTGAATCCCAGGAACTGAAAGAGGTCTGTCTTTGTCACCACATCCCAGCTGAGATCCAAGCTTATTTTATATAAATATCTTCACTGCCACCTCTGAGGAATTATTGAAAATGTTAGAAAGAGTGCTGGCCTTCAGAAAACCAACAATAAGTGCTGGGACCCATGATAGCAAAAGTGTTCTTATAATATCTCATATATCAGAAAAATCTATGGGCACTGCTTTTTATTCTAATGTCTCCATCTGGGTTGCAATTTCACATTGGTAAGCTGGGTTAAATTACTAACATCTAAAATACCATCTGGTTAGAGGCTCACTGAAGTTGAAACCCATATCAAGAGTACTTTGTTGTCTGTACGCTCACAGTTGGGACAACTGAAGGAGAGGAATACGTTTGATGTTAAACAAGTCGTTAGGAGAACATCCGTAAGTTACTTGCATGTAACAGTGACCGGTGCACTGAGAGGCCTGATTAATGTGTACATAACAAGAAAATGCTGTCTAGTGATGGGAAAATCCATTTTGTGTTACACCAGGTTTGGGAAGTTGCATGTGGAGTAATGAGGGGGGGGAAACCTTACAACAGTCAAAGTTCCTTTAAATCTCAGGTTGTAACAACTGACAACCTGGATGTAAGGAAAGAAGTACTCTCTAAATGGCAACTCATCTGGAGTGTGCTCTCAGTGTGTTGCAAGTAATGGCTATCATTTCATCTGAATTCCATGCCTGATATGTCAGCGCTTTAAGGGCCTTCTGCATAAGGAGTCACACTGTAGGCTTATGGTGAAACAGGAACTCATGAAAAAGGGCTAATTGGTATGTACATATTGCACTAATTATTAGCTGTCTGATGTTTACAATGTTCTTTGCAGAAATCGGACAGGTGCCCTTCCCCAGAAGTTTGATCTTTTTTTCTTTCTTCTTACTCTGTGTATTATTTGGGATGTTAGCAGTGGGTGGGCAAATTCTGCTCATTGATTGGTAGTAGGATAGCAGTGACTGCTTCTCCAAAGGAAAGCCTGGGGCACCAACTTAAGTAAGCATGTGGCTTACCCTAGGGAACAGAGAGGCTTTAGCCCCGGTACAAGTGCATATCCAGCGCTGCTATTAGGACAGGGAGTAAACACCTTTCACTCTTAAGTGAACTGGAGAGGCTCTTCCAAATATGATTTGTCAGTTCCTGACTTCTTTTTAATGTTAG
The DNA here is from genome assembly GCA_011076525.1 of Nettapus auritus. Taxonomy (NCBI): domain Eukaryota; kingdom Metazoa; phylum Chordata; class Aves; order Anseriformes; family Anatidae; genus Nettapus; species Nettapus auritus. The sequence continues at coordinate 16,291,238 of CM021775.1, forward strand.
GTTTGGGAAGTGTTATTCCAAAGAGAAAACAAGGTCTAATGGATTACAAAAAATGTATAAAATACATATATTTAAAGGTGAGCCAATATCCTAAGTAAATACATACATATTCTTAATCAATGAAACCATAAATAAAGTTTTCATGTCACACTGGAATAATTGACTGTTTTCTCACTTCTGGAACGCAGAGGATGAATTAGGTTCCAATAACTTCAGTTTGCTGCCTCAGCTAAGTTAGCTCTCTGAGCCATAAATAACTACATGATTTAGCATAAATTTATTTATTTTACAATTTATAAAGTGCACTCATCACTAAAATTCTTGGCATGTATACAAAGATAACAACAAAATAAAAACATATTGACTAGTTTCTACTAAGTGAACTCCTTCAACATGCCCTCAATAAATGTGTATAAATCACCACCGATATCTCCAAGAAAAAGGCATCAATAAATATATAAACCTAGGACGTCGTCCTGAAAGTCAGTGAACTTGGGAGTCTGTCTTAACACCACGGAGCAATTTACAGAGTTAAGAATGCCCAAACAAAAGCTCCGTGACTCAGAATTTAAATGTATCAGGTGATATATTTAAATCAGCCATTAGTGTTATTTCTGGTGGACTTGATGACCGTGATGATATACAGAGAGTGTCTCACTAGAACAATTCCAACCTAATGCTGCGGTAATGTGCAGCCCAGCCTATGCTGCACCTGCAAACAAAATGCTTTGCCGAAGTCGCTACATGAGGAGACATGCTCTGCACTGGCCAATGCTTCTCAACTTGAGGGAATTTTTGAGTTAAATGAAAACAGTGATCATTTGGGGCTTCCATGGGGGAAGTGAATACAACAGCTAGTTGAGTTTACCTCCAAAAGAGTCAGAGAACTTTCTCCTTTTACTGTATATGTGGTTGTTTACTGACAGGAGGTAATGCTGAGCCAAATGCTGGGTAATTTGCAGTAAGTGAAATTTGGAAGTGGCTTGAGAGTTTTTGTAACAATTTATTACTCAGCTTTCCTCTTAACGGAAGAGTTGAGGATAATTTTCAGTGAAATGTATTTCCAGAGCTAGGAATGCAGTTCTTGGCAGGTGATGTCTTTGCTTGCACCAGGGTCCCTGGCAGAGCTCAAATCAGTGCAATGGAGTGCCGACAGCCAGCAGGTGGTTAAAGGACTTTCCCCCAAACGACCCTTCTTCAGTGGGCTGAGCTAGACACCACTGAGACCTAAATCCTGAAGGGCACTGGGATTACCAACTCCTTATCTGATGCCTCCGAGGCATTGATACATCTTCTATATCTGATGCATCTTCTCTATATTTTCTTTGTGCTTTCCATCTCTATCCATTTCATACTGCTTTATTGAAGATTTTTAGAAACTCCACTTTGACAAAAAGCTCTAGGACCTGTCTTGAGGGGTGCAGGGGAGAGGGGGTGGCCCTACCCCAGTAGGCAAGGAGCTGAGTGTGTGGCTCTCCCTGCTTGGACCTGCTCTCCTGCACCTCCCTTCATCTCCTGCCTCCCAGAACTGGTTATCAAATAAAAGCTGAGGTATGCCAAGCTCTCCCCTGCACAGTTCATGATGTCAAAGTAAGAAATAATTGTAGAATTGTTAGACACAATTGTTATCCACAGGGTATCCACAAACGGAGGAGAAATTGTTGCAGAAGTTCATTTTTCTAACAGCAACTTTGCAATGGTGTTTGCTAGTGATTTTATTTAGTAATGGAAGATGGGAACAATACTGAAGCATGGCAAAATTGTGAATCATCAGCATAGAAACATCCAGGCAGTGCCATCCCTCAATGGCAGTCCTTGTCTCTGGTTGCATGCTCCAGGCCTTTACTGGATTCTTTGAGGAGGAAGAACTGAATGAAGTTTAACTAGAGAAAGTCTGTTACATTTCATTCTTCTGGACTACCTGCTGCCAAGGAAGTGACTAATCCACCTTAATTCCAATTAGTTTAATTCACAAAGCATATGGAAAATTCATAGCAGCATAAAAATTGTCCAGGAGATAGGGAAAAGAGGCAGTCTAAGTTTCCCAACCTGTTTACGTGTTAGGATTTCACAGATGCTACTAAAGGAAAGGAATAATGTGTAATTTGTGCTATAACCTAGGAATTTAAACCTCTCCAAGGACCAATTACAGAGATTTGGGCACTTAGACTTAGCAGCCAGAGAAGCTCTGCCAGAGAAGCTCCTTTCAAAAGTCCTTGTGTACATCTCTAATTCTTTTCCATAGGCTAATTGATACAGTTTCTTTGCCTCACTCATGCACTCAATGGACTCCTCTAATGATAACCCCAAGATTAGCACTGTATCATGCTTGAGAAATATCCCTAAAGCCTTGGGATTACATTTCCTCTGTTAAATCTACTGATGTGATAACTCTTCAAAGCTCTTTGCGAATATACTTCACTACGTCTGCAAAAATAGCTACCAGGTTTCTGCTGAGGTCAGTTCTATTTAGGGTCTATTTAATGGCTTTTTTTTTTTTTTTTCTTTTTGTATAACTTGGTACATATAGGTCTTATCAACACTTGTACACATTGCAACCAAAATACAGCTGATTGAGAACAGATACAGTTCACTTTTATGACAGAGTGACTTCTGCAAAAGCTAGATCTAAGTATTCCTTAGGTAACTGCCCACTTGGAAAACAATTAACAACTGAGTAACATACCTAAGTATGCAGGCTGTATTCATCTCCAAAAAAAAAAAAAAAAAAAATGATTTCCCTAGAAGTGAGATTCTTAATGGCTTAAAGTAGCTGGACACTTAGTATGGAGGGTAAGTCCTAAAATCTTGCCTTTCTCTACAGCTTAGTTTCATCTAATATAAAAGGAAATATAAATCCTTATTGGATTTCTTCTGCATTTGAAGAGTTAAGGTTGATAAATAGTTACTTTTTATTTCCACCAAGACTCTCAAGATAGGTCTACTTACTTGATCCCAGGATGATGTTTGTGTGTACAGGAGAGAAAGATAATTAGGCTTTGAGTTCTGTACAACATAATCCGTGGCAAGTATGAATGACATGAAAGGCATCAGAAATTGCCTGGGAGGAGGCTGTTTTTGTTTGTTTTGAAAAAAAAAAAAAAAAAAAAAGAGAGGTTGAAAAGATTCTTTCTGTGGCTGATGCAATCTGGCTGTGTTTGCTCTGAGCTAGAGACACTTGTGCATTACAGTGAAGGCAATGGAAGGGGTGGGAAGAGGCGAGAGTCAAGGGGTAAATTCCACTTGCTGTAATACCTGCTTTTGATCTAAGCTTTAATTGGATGTGATTTAGAAAACTGCTGGCATCACAGGGGATATTAATACTCTCCTCTTATTCTCTCCGCTGCCTGTCCCTGAGGGAGCTGTTATATTTCTGTTTGTGTTCAGACTTCTCATGCCCCTTACTTTTTCGTGAAAAAGCACTGGGTGGCAGGAGAGAAAATGTTGAAAATGCTTCATTTTCCTTCTCAGGTGGCACGGTAACTCCTAGGGGTGTTTGTCGCACACTTGTTTCACACGGAGCTCATGCAGTACTCGTCCACATGCCACCAAATTGTTACAACGCGTTTGTAAGGAAGACTGTGCTTCCTCCCTTTCTTTTCCTCACATTACCCAGTATTGGGCAACAAGTGTCTTATTTCTCCTTCTTGTTGAGTCACCTGTCAGTCACCCTCGAATATGCCACCATCCTTCTCAGCTGCTAAATGTGGATATTGCTTTTGACTGAATGGCATACTGCTTCTGCTGCAAACGCAGTCCCCATGGTCAGTATCTTCCTCACCATTTGTCAGTCCAGCAGATAATATCTCGCTGTGTTAAGGAAGTTCAGAGACAGTTCTGTTACATCAGTTTATACTTTTGCATCAGATCTAATCAGTACAGAAACAAATTTAGTTACTAAATCAATGAGATCTTCTGGCAGCTCAAATCTTATTACTCCATCTTGTGGAAGAAGCCAAAACCAACACAAGCGGTACTAATTCAGCAAGTGCCGTGCTGTGCATGGTGTTACCTAATAACCTGGAAATACCAAGATACCAAGACTTTGTAGATCGCTATTTTTGTGGATTGTGTTGGTTAGTCATTTTTCGTCAGAAGCTTTCTAAAAAGTTGATTCAAAAAAACCCAACATTTGTGCGACATGAACATTGATTTTGGTGTTTCATTAAATTTATGTTGAGTGTGTTTTTAATAGAAACCAATAGGAAGATCTTTTGGGGGGCGATTTTTTTTTTTTTTTTTTTTTTATTATTATTTTCAGTTGAGAAGATAATGTGAGTGGCAAAAGACTGAGCTCTTGTGTAAAAGGCAGGTCATTAAGTATTGCTCTCAGGCTATAAAATGTGTTATTGTATAGCTCATGACATACTATTTCCATTTTCCTTCTGTAAGGGCTTTGTGTCTTCAACACGCATGGACTTCAGGTATTATCTGTTCAACGGGCTGACATGGTTTTGTTTAACTTCTGATCTTTTTGTAATTCCATGAGAATTTTGTTCACAACAGGGACCTCTACTGAGAGCAGCTCTGCAGAGCTGGAGCAGTTTGCTGGAGCAAATATCCTAGATGAGGCTGGGTGTTAATGGTATCACACAGAGTTTAACAAATATCAGAATAATTCATCTCATACCTCCTGTGCTCATGGAGAAAGAAAAAAAAAAAAAAAAGAAAGAAAAAAGGAAAAATAATCACAAATTACTTGAAATAGTTAAGTGTCGTCAGAGAAGTGGAGTATGTGTTAGATGCATATCACACCAAAACCGTAATGGTTCTGCTAAAATCAGTGTGCTGATCCCTACACCTGGGCCAGCCCTGTTTGAAAGACAAAATCATGAAATACCCTGTGGCACAGCGTTGTTAAAAAGATTGGAAAGTCTTTTGTTTTAGTTGTGCGATTTTCATAGAAGAAAGACGGACGTCTTCCAGACCGTTGTGTGTAACATTAGCACAACACTGACACCTGGTGTTTAAATCAGGTTTAGCCCCGGGCTAGCTTAGGTTAACAAGTTCCTGGTATTTAGGGCTGTCAGGTGTTGGGGTAGAGGCCAGACAGAGTACAGAGAGACCTGCGGAGGCAGATTAATGCCTAACTGGCCTCGTGTCCTCATGACCTGCATCTTCTGTCACTGGGAATGGAACTCCGAATAGTTTGGAAATCTGGCCTACAAACGCTGCACTACCCGATAAAGGGCAGCGAAAAGCTTCTGGCGTTGTCTGAAAGTGCCCGCACTGCTTCCGATGGGAACTTGGGTTTGGGGGAGTGAGAAAGGTATTTCTGAAAGCAAAGTCCTCAAGCAAGTAATTATCCTTTCAAATTTGCTTTAAAATCTAGTTAAAGATATTTTTTCCTATAAATGATTCAGCTAAGCAGTATTTTCCTTTTACCAATTAATCAGTTTTGCAGTAGTGTTTAACCCTTTATAATACTCTTAATAAAGAGTTTGACATGCACAGTGATGGATTCTGTCAAACCTTTGCATCTTAGATAACCTCTGCCATGTATTTGCAGAAGTTTTTCCTATTTATATTGGCTACATATTTGTACATGTATGTTTGTGTGATCGCTTATCAGTACATAGCATGTAATGCTAACATTTGTTCTGGGGAATCCAAAACCTTTTCCACTTTGGTGTGACTATACCAGGTGCTTGGAATGACTTTTGGGTTTGTTTCCTGCTGTCACCCCTTAAAAAAAAAAAAAAAAAAAAAAAAAAAAAAAAAAAAAAGTGGAACATAGAGGAAGAGGTGCTTTGTGATCAGGCTTGCTCAGAGAGCTTCTCCCTAGCTGCATACTAGGGAGACTAATAGGTTTTCTACTTTAAGTATCTAATTAGCCCTCAGGTGCCGAAGAACTTTTCATCCTTAACCCTGTCATTTAGAAGGGCCTGTTAGAAGGAGCTGATGCTGTTTCCCCATGCCTTGGCTTCTGTGTGACTACAGAAAAGGTGTGTGGCCATTTCTGAAAAGGGGGGTCGCTCCAAGACTGAGGTTCAGTAGGAATCTGTGATGAAAAAGATGAGATTTAGGAAATAGCTGAAGAGCTATTGTTTCTTGTTTTATCCAAAAGTTTGTCCTAAAGTTTGATCTCAACTTAAAGAAGTGGCTAGCCACTCTTGGCTTCTCTGTCCTGTGGATGGCTAATGTTTCTGTAGCTGGCATTGAGTCATAAGGCGAACCTTGACTGAAGAGAGGTTCCTGTATGTCTGGAGTGAATGGCAAAGATGCTGGCGATGTGCACTGGTGAGTAGTACATCTTTAAAGATGGTATTTGTGTAATTTTTAAATTATTTATTTTCTGCTCTGTAAACTGCCACATCCAGAGAAATGTCCACAGTTTCATAGGACTCATGGAAAGAAGAAAATGTGGGGGTCATTAATCTATCACAGGCTCCTAAAAAGTCAAGATCTTAATTTGAACTTCCAGTTTTATGTCTCCAGCTACAGGCTTTTTTCTAATAGTGTAGGTCTTGTGGGCTCCTCAACTCCTTGCTGTGGTGTGCATACAAAAAGCTAGAAAACAAGAGAAACAACAGTATTAAAGGAAATTAAACCTCCATTAAAAAGCACTGACTTCATGACTCACCTTCAAACACAGCTATTGTTAAGTTTTTGGAAATTAGTAATAAACGTGTGAGGGGGAAAAAAAAGGAAACAATACCTTCCTCTGAAGGGTGTGATGAGGCAAATGTGTGTATGCGTAGTTGTAATATACTCCTCTGTATTTCTCTGAATCTTTAGATGTTTTGTGATGACATTCAGAAGTCACACGTCCTTACTTCTCTCCTTACATTCACAATAACAACGGAGAATATTAATTTTTTAGCTTAGCTAATGTAAACAGACTTCTTTTCCTTGATTCCGTGAGCATTTCATTTGAGCTTTGTTGGTTTTTTTGCTTGTTCATTTGTGTTTTGTTTTGTTTTTTACTTTTGTGCTGGAAGCTCATCTAGAAATTATGGTGTTATTTCAGTATAAATTTCTGAGATCCAAAAAGGGTAGGAGTGGTGGTACTTAGCAGAAGAACAGGTAGTATCACAGTAGTCTGGTTCTCAAATAAGAATTCTTATTTAATTTTTTCCAGAACAGTCCTAATCCTTGCAAAACAAAGCCTTTCAAAATTCCTCAGTGTAAATCTCTGTGGAAAAATATCCCGGTTCCTGATCTGGCAGGAACTGGAGGAAAAAAATAAACATGGGGGGAGAAAGCCCCTACCCATATAGGTTTATTTTACCAAAATAAACCCTGAACCCTAAACTAGATGTAAAAAGGGAGACTTGCAGAAGACTTTCAATAAACCTGTACAACAGTGGCACGCAAAACTGTGTCATCTTTAATTTGGTTCAAATCTGCAGTATTTTTCAGCTTTCCTTTGACCAGTGGAGACGGCTCAAATCATATAATGAGACTTAACAAAAGACTTTGAGACTTCACACCTCCAACCAAGCAAAATGCTTTACATATGGGTGCCAAGTAAAAAAAACCCTGGGAGGGTTTTCACCTGTGTCCCAGCCTGCAGGGATTTACATACACAATGCAAATATCCAAGTTATCAGAGAGGCTCATGCTGCAGAACTTCTTCTAGGAGATCCTTCCTTCCAGCTCAGAAAGATTCTGAATTTAATCCACTGATGTAGCAGCATCTGAATTCCCCTGGTGAAGCAGAACATTTCCGTCATTTCATATGTAAATGGCATTGTAGTAGGAGGAAGGATTGTTGTTTTATTTGCTTTTGTTTTTAATCTACCAGAATCTTCTCCCTTGATTGCAACAAAATGTTCTGAGATCTGAGCTGAAAACATTATGATAGGTAATTTTAAAAATGAAGAAAATCCATTTTTATAGTAGGAACATGAATTGCCACTTGAAGCAATGGACCACACTTTCAATGTTGCACATGCATTACAAAATGCATCGGTTTCTTTGTTTCTCATGTATGTGACAAGAAAAGGTGATAACAACAGGATTTTAATTTTTTTTTTTTTTTCTGTATTATTCAAAGGCAACTAGTACCACCTCTCTTCTCCCATCTGTGTACTCTAGAACTGAAAATTAGATGTTCTGGGACCAGAAGTGATGTCAAAGGTAATGAGAGCTCTGCAGGCAATCACAAGAGTTTATGTTAAAGGATGAGTGAGTAATCTGCATAGGAATAGCGGGAGGAGGGAGCTTGAGATAGTGTTGACTCCATTATCTATTTGAAAAGCAGCTTCAAGTCTACTTTCAGTGCTTGACAAGGAACTTTTTTTTTTTTCTTTTCTTTTTTTTTTTTTTTTCTTTAACACATACAAATAAATTGCTAGATTCTGCAGATTCTTTTGTTTACACCAGATGACTGTACAGATAGTTGTGGGGGTGATTTTTTAAGTTAATGGAGGAATTTAAAAACAGAAGAGGGTCTTTGCTCAGTACAAACAACGACTACCAACGTCATAAAACAAGAAGCCAGAACTAGAGAAACATATTAATTATGAACAATTCTTTTATTAATATAGAAAGTTGCAATGGCACAATGGTGGAAATTGAAGGAGGTGGGGAGGCTTGTGGGTCTCTGGTTCTGGTGGAGGACAAGGATGTCTTTCAGCTTTTATAGGCGCTGAAAAATAATACTGGGATTGACAAACTGCTCACACTGGAATCTAGGCTTGGAATGAGTAACCATCATAAAAGCATCAATTCTTTATTGTCACTACTTTTTCTTTTTAATTATTATTCATTATTCTATTATAGTATAATGCACCATGGGAATGGTATCTCAGGGTGTGTGTGTGTGTGTGCACCACTTGGGAAGACCCACTTCCAGATTTTGGCTGCCGAAGGGGCTCTGAGCACCTGGGAGGTGAGACAGGAGTTGGCACAGGCGGGAGATGGCCCTGGCTGCTCATCGGGCCTCAGCCAGCAGTGATGGGATTGTGAAAAGAGCAGCTGTGGCTACAGCTACAGTTTGGCTTTCTGTGGGATTAGCGGGAGGGCTCTAGTATTCTGTAAAGCCGAAGAAAGGAGGAGATTGATACAGTCTTTGGTTTCTCATTTCTGGGTTAGAAGTTAGGGGAAAAGGCAGGTCTGTTTAGAATAGCTCTTTGCTGTTAGACTGAGCTTTCTTTAGGCAGACCTTGTCTTCCTCACTCCTCTTTATTCTGTTAAAACACTTTTGCAGTGATTCTTAGGCTTCTGCTCACTCTTGTATTCTCAATGCTGTGGGCTAATATTGCTGCAGGAAGTGAACAGTGGTTGCCTAAAGAACAGGAGACTTTGCAAGCATTTTGGCTACATTTTTCCCCATCCTCTTTCTGTTTAGGAATCCCAAAGCCATGGAGCTAGTGTTTAATTCACTACATAGGCAAGATACTGTTGATCAGTTTAGGGCTCAACTGGAAGAACCATTTAGCTTTGAGAAAATGAATATTTGTTCAATATTTTAAATGAATTATTTTGCTGAACATCAACTTCTTATAAATATTCTAGGAAATTAATTTATTGTCAGAAACATTTGGGTAAACAGGAAGCCTTAAGCAACTATTAAAACATGTCTATGGAAAGGTAGATTTCAAATTTACAGCCTTACTTATGCTAGAAATATAACTCTAGGATTTATGTTCATACAGCTGGGAAAACAGTATGCTTAATCCAAACAGCTAAATATTGAGCACTCATAATTCATGGGCCAAAATTAAATAAGTGCATTTTTTGCAGATATTGCTCATCTCATTCATGCTCATTGCATCTCACTGTGTGGCAGGAAAGCAGATTATGAGGCACTAAGATGCATGTATGGTAGCTTTGTATATATATTTATTGTATAATTTATATGCAGAAATGCAGAATATGTGCATTGCAGTGTGTTTAGAATGCATATGGATATATTCAACAGTAAGAGCAGTCCTGTATCCTCTCATCATACTGAGAATGAAAATTTTTGTTAATATTGTCCAACTATATTTAATGGATTTTTGATGTTGTTGAGGCTGGGGATTGAACAGACCCAGTGAGACAGCTAAACTGATTCCTATCCTGCATACAGCCTAGTTTCAGATATCTCACTTGATACCATCTCTCTTCCCTTTAAGGTAAAGGGCCTATTTCACTTTCAAATATTTCTCAGTTTACTATTTACATGCCCTTCCCTTATTTTTTACCAGAGTAGTACTCCAAGCAGTAGTACATGCATTTTCACCTAATTCTGTTCTATTCCTTGTTATCCCTCCACTTGTCTTTTATTTGATATATCTATTGTGCTGCTCATGCTCTGGCAACTATTGCAGTCATCCTGCAAAGATGGAATAGGTGTATGCCAATCTGTGGCTCCGCAGAGCAGCTGAAATCAGTTCCGTAGGTGTTGCAGCTACAGCTAGTCATAATGCCTCTAAGACCTATGGTCACTGTAAGATTTTTGTTGGTACTTACAGCAAAAAAAAAATTAGAAACTATGAAAAATAACAGTATGAGGGATGTAAAAATTAGGTGGAGCCAAGCAGTTTCATTTTGAATTTGCAGTTTTCTACAGTGATGAAGTTGAAAACTATGCTGGTTTTCCCTTAGTATCTTTCAAAACTCACATGCATCTCTGGAAGCACCATTCACAAGTATTTTGAAACTCATTTTATTAAACTACCCTGCAACTAGTTTCTTCAGTAACCGACATCCCCCATTGTTCTTCTGGATTTTTCTTGTAGAAATACTAAATTCTCTTCCACTGAATGTAAATTATTTCCAGCTGCAGCTGCTTTATTCTTGTCTGTTGAATTTTTAGTTTCTCTATAGTTTACTCAAGTCAGTGACTATTGCGTGTTGATCTACTTCCTTGCTTCGTGGTTTTTAATATTTTATAATACACAATGGAGTCTTTTTTTTTTTTTTGGTTAAGTACATAAGGTACCTTTCCATAAAGTAGAAGATCAATAAAAAGGAATCTGCAGACTATTTTCAGCTTATATTTCACAAATAAAACATTGATGCTCCCTTTTAAGTTGGCCATCACTCATCCAGCAGGTTTCACCGACAGTAGCAGTTCGTTAGTAATTTCGGGAGGGGAAGATGTATGATGTTGTAAATATTTAAAATCAAATTTGAAAAAAAGGACAGAGATGAATGTGATCAGAGTAAAACAATGCTGAAGGCAACATTTTCAAAGCAACTCAGTAGATATTGTTTTCCCTTGTAGGTGGCAGTATTGAAAAGGAAGTTAAACTGGCTCTAGTGAGGGGAACCAAACTCCCTGTGCCTGAGCCCCGCACAAAACTGGAATATGAAGAACAAAATAGCTGCAGCCAGATCTAGACAGGCTGAGTGAAGCTGTGCTAGAGATTAGTACTTGCGCATTTTAGCCAAAGGTGGATTTTCTTAATTTAAAATAGCTGGTGCTGATACATCACCTCAATGTGCCCGTTAATGTTACAGGAACCGTCTGCATCAGGATGTGCAGCAGTTGTCAGTTTTATTTTTGCTTCATATTCATGAAAGTGAAAGGTAGAGTATTTCCCCAAACCATCATTTCTGTTCTCTGACAGAGAAGGTATTTAGTATCCTTAATCATAGGCTTCCGTAATTCATGGCACAGAGGATCTCATTTCCACCAGGCTTGTTAGGCATTTATTCCATGCTCTGATCTAATTGCAAAGAAACTGCCCTGTGGCCGACCTGGGCCGTTACACAGCTTTCTGACCACACTGCTGAACTCTGGGCAGTGCAACAGAGACTGAGGGTTTCAAAAGCCAACCAAATGGCTGATAGGGCTGTGGATTTGCTTTTCTCTTGGTAGGGTAGTTGCAGACACTGAGAACAAACATCAAAGAGTAAATAGCAAATTCATGGCTTTTAGCTACCCAGTCACTTTTAATCACTTCCCAGCATTCAGTTGTTACTCTTCATTTATTGCCAGGAAATGCCATACCTAGAGGTCTTCAGTGCTCTTACAAATTGATGTTAAATTAATAAATGAAGAAGCAGAAACTTTAAGACAATATATCAACATGGAAAGTGTTTTTAGTCGCTTAATTTTAAAATGGATTGTACGTTGCAATGGTATCTGAAACTTGTTTAGTGACTTTGCAGTGATACACTGCAAAAGTTGGCATGGCAATAATTTATTTAAAGGTTTTCCTTATGCGCTGTGCCAAGCTAATAGCAAAAATATTCAGATCATTAGTGATGTGTCCTGACTTCAGAAATAGGAATATTCTAAGTGATATGAAGTAGTAGGTAACGCTGAAATCGAAAGAAAATGAATCATGAAACCATAGTATATCACTTTTAATAATCTTATCAGTCATGTAATAGCAGACCATACATATTTTTCTAAATACAAAAATTAAAATAACTTGTATACAGCATGTCCTCTACAATATTGCTCTTCAAAGAAGCAAATGTGGAGGTTTTTTTTTTTTTTTTTTTTTTTTTTTTTTTTTTTTTTTTTTTTTTTTGAGGTGGTGGGGGTTGGCGGGTGTTGCTTTTTATTTTAGCAGTGGTAGTTAGGACAAACAGGGCTCACTTCATGCTTTTCATTTGCTATAGCAATAGAGCCATGGGCTAATTCTGGTAGGAAGGGACCTCAGGAGGCCTCTTGCTCAACCTCCTTCTCAGAGTAGGGTCACCTGTGGGCTTAGACCTCAGGGCTCTGTCTAGTTGGGTCTTGAAAACCTTTGAGGGTGGAAAGGGCAGAGCCTGTCAGGACAACTCCTGCTTGGCTCGGCTCACTTCCCTCACCTCCTGGCTGGCTCTCGGCTGTCTTTGCTGGCTTGTGCCCAGCCTGGGGGCTCATGGAAGCCTGGGGGCCTCTTTAGCAGAGCTGCACCCCAGGCCCCAGCCTGAGCCACTCTTTAATAGTGTTCTGGAATTTACCATGTTAGAAACGTTCAAGTGCTAAATAGCTAATATTTTATCTTCTATTTTTACAAAAATAGAATTCAAATTGTAAAAATGCCACTTTTTTTTTTTTTTTATCTGACTTCATAATAGTCAGAATATAATCTAATCAAAATATTTTTAGACTGACCCATCACTTATGGTTACATTTAAAAATAAATGAAGAAATCCAAATAAGGTGTGTTCATCACTACTCTTTTGCTTTATTATTTATCATATATTTTTAATACATAAGTGACATCTGATGTATTACTTAATCAAGAGAAAAAGAATTATACCTTGCACATAATCAGTTATTTTTGCCATATCAAAAAAAAATTAGACTAACAAATGAGGAAAATAAATAAGATGAACTTTAAAAATGAAAATGCTTAGCCTTTGGAATTTTAGTTGACAGCTTTTGAAAATTAAATTATAAGTCAAGTACTGATAGGTTTGATATCTTCTTTGCAGCTTTGCAGATGATGTATTGCAGCTTTAATGGAATATCATTTATCATCTGATAATAACAAATGTAGTATTTCTGAGCTTGTCATCTCTTCTGTGATGACAAATAGTCCAACTTGTAGCAGTGATAATGGGATTTTATAATGATCTCTCCAAACTGTCTCTGCTGTAGTGCACGCTATTTCACTTTAAATCTCAAAATACCTATTATATGTAGATTGCAAAAGTCACCCTTTTGAGACCCCTTTGTGGATATTGGCATCTGTGCTATAAAAGTTGCATTTACCTCAGTGGTTTTAAGGCTTGGTCCATTGCATTTCATTGCTTCTATTGTAACACTTGTCTAGATTTACTAAGCACTCATTTTCTGTTTCTAAGCACTGTTTTCTTTCTAAGCAGCATTTTCACAGTTTTTGTTGTAACAAGACCTTTATACCAACAGAACTTGCTATGTTGTCACCAGCCTATGAGAGGAAACACTGCAGCTCTGTTATTCTGAAAAAGATGCCTAGTTAGCATTTGAGATCCTATCAAAAAAATTTTATTCACATTGATTAATACCTTTAAAGGAAAGTCTTTTCTACTTAGTTGTATTAGTTGTATTGCTTGTATCTTCAAATGTAGGCAATTTTTGTTACTCATCTTGACTTCTGTAGTACAGACAACTTGTGTGTCTGTCCGAAACACAGGAGTTTTTGAAAGCATCTTGGTCTTCTCAGGGGCTTATAGACAAAGGTGAAATTTATTTGAGCTCAGGGAGGTGGAGCATTTGAAGTGTTCTTCTACAGGATGACTTTAAAAGGTGAAATGGTGAAGAAAATTTGTTGTTGTATAAAATGCAGTAAAAAAAAAAAAAAATCTACTACTTTCTTCGTAACTCCTCTAGACAAGCCTACATGAAGACACTAAAATAATTTAAAGTACTTTAATATTCATATATCAAATATATTTTTGATGCAAGTAATTTTAACAGAGTTCAACCATATTGTCCAGATGTCTTTGCCATTATACACGTAAAATGTTATGACATTTTTGAATGTTTCTAATCATAAATAGAAAAATGATTCTTCTGATCTGAAGACACAAAAAGCCCAATCCGAATACCTCAGCTTTTTCTGTTTACTCTCATCTTTCATGGACATTTTTTTCATATAAAACTTGCTTCAAATAAACATGCACGGGAAATTTAGAAATGGATTTGAGCTTAATGGAAAAAATGAAAAACTTCCTTTCTCCAGTCTAGCTCACTAAAATAAGGCAGCTGCTTCCGAGATTACGTTCATTCTCTGGCAATATATTCAGCAGAACTAGTGTTCACCAAAAGCACACGTGCTCCCTTACAGCTTCTCTTACTTTTTGTGTGGTTGTGTCCCTTTACAGCAGGTCACTGAAACCTGTTGTGGGAACAGGAGGGGACCTACTGAAGAGCTTGGCCGGGCCCTGGCTGGAGCCCTGACCCCAATAGCCTTCTCAGACCACTGGTTAGCAGGGCCAAATGAGAACCTTAATCACATTTTTGCTTAAGAGAGGGCTAGACTGATAAATTCAAGAACCGTATTGTTTAGACAGGTGAAAAATTACTTTGGAGACCTCCAGAGCATCACATGCTCTCTGTGCGCTCCAACTGCTGGCTAGAGCCCTGTTGAGGACTTCAAGTTCAGGACCTCTCTGCATGGCAGCTACTGCAATGTCAATGGTTGTAATGATGTTATTGAAGCCTGTAAAAAAAACATTGCTTAGTGTGCAGCAACTTGGATTTTGCATCCATACACTGCTCATGATTACTGTGAAATAACGTGCATTTTATGCAAGCCTAATTTAAATCCAAAACTAGCCTACAGCCACATCAGAATATAGCCATGTTTCATTGTGTAATCTACAGCGTTTTACTGTCCACATTTCCAGATAACAGTAAATCTCAAATAAGATTCATCCCAATTACTCCTTTTTGTTATTACTTTATGAATGCTTGTTGAAGTTTCTGGAGGAATGCTATGTAACTAAGAATTCCCCCCAAAATCTGCAGAAACATGACCAATTACTCTTTCAATTCTCATATTACACTTAATCAGGAGATTTAAGTGCCTTTAATCAAGATTTTTGCCCTCTCTTATACCCCTTTCTTGTGAAAATGAAGACCCAGTCATTCAATATTCTGTCTTAGGGGACTACGCATATGAATAATATACATAATATCAAATATTTGATACTTTCAGTGAACACAATTCATGACCATAAATTTTGTTCAAGTTTAGATGCAAACAGAAACAATTTAAAATTACAAACCAAGATAGTAAATAAAATATATATCTGCTTATGAACAATTCATGCAGAGAGGAAATGTAACATAAACAGTTTGAATATCCTACCTAGACTTCATAATGGTAAAATAAAAGAATGCTTAAAAATAAAGGAGAGAATGAAGCAAACAAATACTCCTCCACTCTTTCCTCCGAGTATACCAGAACTTAACATATTGGATTTTCCCTTTGGTATCTAAATAGCAGCATAAAATCTGAAGACTAGAAGAATTGACTTGAAGATAACAGATTAAATAAATAAATAAAAGCTGAAAGTGTAGAGCGTGCCAAAGCAGTGATAAACTGAGAGTACGATAACCATCTACAAGTATAGGAAAAGTGTTAACACCAAGGCGGGAGAGGAATTACTTAGTAAGTGGGTATAGCTAGAAGTTACAGGAAGATATTAAAAAAGGTAAAGTTTTGGTTGATTATCAGCAAGAAGCTTCTGACAGTGTTATATATCAGTTGTGGGAAAGTGGCTGAAGTGATCTCCCTTGGGATACTGTAAGCTAGAGAGGACAGTCTGCAAAATGATTCAGAAATAATCCTGCACTAGTAGTCAGGCACTGGGCCAGAAACTGATGCAGGTTTTTTGCTGTTTCTAATTTTTCAGACTGTTTTCTTTCTAACTGTCTTTATTGTTCTTGTAAAAATAAATAAATAAAAAATAAAAAGTCATGACTTTGTACCAAGGTAAACACTTGTGTAAGAGCAGATATATTGACCAGTGAGAAATCCTGCAGATGAATACCAGTGCCCCGAGTTTCCTACCATGTTACAGCCTTGAAACAAATGACTGATGTCCAGTCCTAATCATTCGCCTTCTGTCAGTTCAATTGCACATTCCTCTTTTAATGTGATCTAACCCCTGCAGCAACCGAGATAGTGTACATCACTGCTGCAGTCAGACTTCCATTCATCACTGGAGGACGAAGGTCCCACCTCCTCCTCCTCGCCTACCTCTGTACTCCACTGTTGCAGGTACTTCAGCCAACCTAAAAGAGTAAGATAGAAATTGATAAAAGCAATTTAAAGTGTTTGGGTTGTGCTGTTGTTGTTGTTTAATTCTTGAGATTTTGCTTCAAGTGCATCTCATGGAAATATGTCATCTTTGGCACTGAGTCTTTGAGAGATTTCTGTCTTAAATGAACATTGACTGGATTATTATAGCACAGATTCTCAGCTAGTGTGAATATACTCTTAAGTCTGTTGACTTCAGTGGCAGTCTGATGTATGCCAGCTAGGAACCTGTCTCAAAAACCACTGAAAATGGTCTTAATTTGCCCATCCAAATGGGTGACAATCTGTAAACATGCAAATATGGATTGTGTAGAAATATGCCTACAGGAATAAAGGCAAGGAAGCAAACAAAAGCAAACCCAAACTAGTAAAAGAGCACACAGTCATTCATACCGAATCCTTCATGTATACAGTCACTACTGCATCCGTTTAGCAGAGTACTTTCTGAAAATAGTTGACAAAATCCATTGACCTTAAAATCTAGTCCTGAGTCCTGCTTTCAAGTAAATTCAGCTGAGCACTGCAGGAGAATGGGTCTGAAATTGTAATTATTTTCCGTATGTTTTTCTAGCAACATCAGAAAAGCATAAGTAGGAAGTAGTTGCTGAACTTTTAGATGTACCTTCGTGCACTCAACACCTCTATCATGTGCTTTTTTTTCTGTTTTAAATTCTGTGATGGCTTCAGTTGTTAGGACCTCCACAGTGGACAGTTTTTGAAATGCTTTAAGCTACATTTTCTTATGATATTCAGTTTGTAATAATGGTTGGGGTTAATGGAAAAAATACATTACAACTTTTGAAGTTTCTAGGCTGAAGTTGATTTAAGAGCAAATTATGTTTTTACACTTGTGAGGGTAAATATTTCTGCACCTTAATATTCATAACCACAAAATCATGATGTTCTAGGCTGTAGATTTGTTTTTTCCCTGCTAAAGTGAGCTCTTCCGAATGCAGGCTCCAATCAAGGCAGACTTCCCTTTTCTCCAGTAATTTTGTGAGATTTTTTCAAGAGCTTAACCATCTGTTAAGAAATTATTGGATAACTTAATAAAAATGAAATGGCAGATTTGTGTATGTGACAGGCCCTATGAAGGATTATGTCTTAAACTGCAATTTTCAATTTGACAAGCTCTATTAAGCAAAAAATTGAATGTCATGTGTAATGGACATATGATTACATTTTACTATTAAAATTATCTTTGTGAGAGAAAATGAAATTTCTTATAACTGAAATGTATACAAAATTAAATACCAGCTGGCTTGATTAAAGTAAGTATATGCGATAGCCTTTTCTTACTTTATCATAAAGGTGAATTTCTGTGCATAGAGATGCTTAAAGCTGGTGAATAATGACATGAGTCATTAATAAATTATAAGATGACTTAAAACACAGTCACACTTCTACTGTGCTAATGCTCATTTTATCAGGTTTTTGATGAAAGCATTTCAATATACTTTTGCTCAAAGTTGATAAAAAATGCAACTTTCCCCCTTCTCCCAGATCTGAATTTCTCAGTTAAGCTCTTTCCCCACAAAACAGTGTTTATCTGGAGTGGAATCAGAAGGAATTTATAATATCAGTTAATCCAACCAGGAAACAAATTATACTGTATGATTGCATATGCGGTTTAGAAATCAAATACACAAGATGTGTTTGTCTGCTGACAGTTCACAAGCCATCCACAGGGAGAAAGTAATTTTCCCCATATGTGGGGCAACTTTTATTAGAGAATAATTCATTAAAGCATTAAAACTCACATGTGCTAGATGTCTACTGAGTACCTGGTGCTGGAGTCTGAACCTAGATTCTGTGTAATAGTTGGTCTTTAACACGCAAAGGATGTGCAATAAAGCCATTTGTATGTCTGCCTACACTGTTAACTTGCAGAAGGCATAAATCTAGAGGGAATATATCTTTCTGTAGCATGTCACCATCTGGTAGGACATCAGAGACCTTTCCCTATGCAAGGTCTGCACAGCTGGTTTGCTGCTGCAAGGCTGGAGGCAAGGCATGTGGGGCTGGGGCTGAGGAGGCAGAAACGTGTTAAAATCATCCTGTGCTTGCAGGTTTGTGCTTCTTTCTCTAACAAACGTCCCAGGGCAGCTGAAACAGAGAGAGAGAGAGGGCATATTTCTACAAACTTAGATGTTCAGGTCCTGATTCATGTTCCAAAAGCTTCTCTTCCCTGTTACCTCTCAGAGCTAATTCCTGAATGGGGTTTGGGTAGAACTGTGGGATGTGCTGCATTCCTGAGAGACGTTTAAGTTATTTCTGATGTCTTCTTAACTGCACGTCAAAACTGCACAGGAATTTCCCTTCTTCATGTGTAGATTTCTTCATTTATTTGTGGATTATGGGTCTTAGCATATGAAAGTGCTGTACTTTGAATTAACATGAGATAGTATGATCGGATATCAAACAACTATTCTTGCAGTTGTTGTTTTTTTGTTTGTTTGTTTTTGAGGGGGTATTTTATTTTTCTTTTTAAGGTAATTTTAAGATACTGTCTAGAATAGAGCGGCAAATTGAAGGAATCTTTTTGTGGGACATAAGGGGAGAACTTTACTCCTCGTTAAAAATTTAATAACGAATAGAGAATGAACTGTGGCTTTATTTCACCTATTCATATTGAATATATGTGACCTGATATAAGGTCACAAGGTTCAAATGTCCTGCTTTTGTATATTCAAGAGCAGAACTTTCCAGGAAGATGATGCTGGTACTACAGAACACATACAATACTTTTATTATTTGCATGAATCATACCTATGACTCTTTGATACCTCTGGGCTATATATTCCTAGCAGAACTGTGCATTCAAAGGATTCATAAAGTACATTTGAGCAAACAAGCTACCTACTGTTCCTGTTCATCATGTCCCTTATCTTAATAAATAATGAAGGTGCCATGGGCTGACAATGAAATATTTTGAAAATAGTTTTAATGTATAGCTGGCAGAGGACCTGTTGGACATTGATAAATTGCACAAACGGAGAGGATGAGAAATCTGTAAAATATTAATGGTCTGCTTCTGTAGGCAGCAAAGGAGAATATACCTGTGTCTTATGTAAGGCTTTGTGCTGCCCGCATAAGGCCAAAGGGAATGTTTCCTATCAACCCGTAGGGTTTGTGCATTGCGAGCAGAGCTCATTGTCGTTGATATAGCTTAAAACACTGGTGAAGTGGATGGTCCAAGGGACATGGAGCACAATGCATGAAGATTCATCCACAGCTCTTGTAGCACACGGTCATGATACAGAGCAGCCCCTGGGGTGCAGAGGTGTGGAAGTGGCTGTTGGCTTGTAAGGAGAGGGGGGAATTTATAAGGAATCTTCTCTGCCCTGGTGCACAGCATCCCCATGATGCCCTGGGCTCTCTGATTGCTCTCTGCTAATGGCCCTTGGATTGCTGTACCTGGAGGGATTGGTGTACAGGGAGAACTGTGGGGCATGCTGTCCCCAGAAGAAGCAGTCTCGTCATGGTAATGCCAGAAAGAAAGTGAGGAAGGAAGGCTCACAGCCCTTCTTTCTCCTCTCTGAGGCCAGGGGCTCTGTCATTTTCCTTTACCCTAACACTCAGCAAGTTTTTACTGGGTTTAAGAGAGAAGACAGCTTCTCTCACACCCTTGTAGCTACTTGGCTCAGTAGCTAACTACAGTGATTTTATCCCCAGGGACACTTTTTATAAAGCTATTAACTAGTGATACTGTAAAAATATTAGACATCCAGTTACATACCACCAGGAAGCTATCTTCTGTGCAGGGGTCTGGCAACCTTACTGCTCTTTTAAAAACAGTAGTTTGGAGAGGAACTCTCCCTCAAACTGGTGGATGGTTTTATTTCAGATATTTTATAATACCTCAAATGTAACTGTCTGCAGTGAAGTTCTGCTTGAATTCAGCAAATTCAGGATTTTTTGTGATGTCTGTGTTTCTGCAAAAATTTGAATTCCTTAAATAGATTTGAAAATTATTGAGTAGAACATGTTTTGACTGGCGAATGGGTAATGAAGCAATGAATTACAGCAGCAAAATAGCAGCATGATTTCAGCTCACTTGTGAGACAGATTTTACTTCGATTCTGGATAATTCTGAAGCTCGAATCAAAACTACAGCCGTTAGTTTCAGTGAGGAAGCTGAGCACAAGTATAAATAGGAGAAGCATGAACTGCTGAAGTTTATTTGTTACTGTAGCTGTAGCAGCACACCCAAATCACTGCCTTACCAGGGATGCGTGTGCAAGGGAGAGACAACCGGCGGCGTGGCTCTGCCCGGCTGTGTGCCTCCCCTGCCCGACAGCCACCTGGCACAAAGCGCCTGTGCTGAGCAAGCAGATGGAAAGCACTACCTGGCTCTCTGCTTTATGTAGTTCACCGAACTCAAGGCTTCAGAAAGGTTTTGCGTTTTCAGTTCTGTCACAACACAGTGTTGCATTTAGGAGTAGGCTGCGAGTAACTGAGAGTTGGAGTGCAACCATGATTGCTGTTTTTTCAAATGTGTTTTCTATATCCTGAGTCCTCTTCAAATTGCTTACTGCACTGAAACATCTCATTACACAGTCTAAATTTTAATGAGAAACACAAAGATGTGTAATCCATAACGTGATCTGTAGATATTTTTATGCAATATTACTGTCCATTGATTTCAATATGGAATTATTTCACTATGGAGCATAATTATCTGTGCAGGCAAATTCTTATTTAATTTCACTGAAAATTATATAAAGATTTTTCATACATCATGCGCTAACCTTGCAGCTGGATTAACATGATGGAGTATCAAGACTTCTTTAGGGACATAATGCACTGTTGGGTCAATAGTCCATGAACAAAGAAGGATTTACACAATAATCTATAATGGCTCTTTAGGAGCTGTTATGGTCTATCAGGATAAAAATCAGGTAGATAATATGTATAAAGTGTATCCTAGCCTGTGTAAGCAAATATTTCTTTAAATTCAAGCCCTTGCTAAGTGAAATTAGATTGTTTTAGCATTTGAAATGTGACTTTAGCTGTGAGAAGATTTTCCTGTACTTGCTTAATTGCATGCTATGCAATGAAAATAGCATACAGAAATGTCTTTTCAAGACATCCAAACCGCCTTGTAGAACGTCTTTGCAAAGGTTGCTTTCTGCCCTCATCTCTTCCTTGGTGGTGGCCAGTGGGGTTAAGGGGAGGGAGCGCTGGCCCAGCAACCCCACAGAGCTGGGCATGCCGGGGGGCAGCGCGATGGCTGTGCTGTGCCTTGGTGCTGGAAGTGGCCACCTGTGCCTTCACTGCTGCTCTCTGGCCTCGTCTGGGTGCAGGAGTCCCTAGAAAGCAGTTTGTATCCCCTGCGACAGTACCATTGGCCAGGAAAAAAACCACCTCTTTCAACTTTTCTCAATGGTATTTTATTATCTCATGTTATGTTATAAGGATGTTTATTGGCAGGTTTGTTCTTTTTTTTCCCAAGCTCTTAGTGTGGAATGACACTGCAGTATTTGTATTTCAGCTGCAGGAGGGGAAAGGCAAGATTTTGATTTGAGAACTTTCCTGTTTTAAGAATAGCATCACCTTCTTGCTTTTGAATATAACTTGATGGCAACCAGGCTAACATATAACTTTCTTAATGTCCATGTTAACTGAAAACATTAGCGACCCAGTGCCAGCTTGTAGCTTGCAATGAAGAGATGCACAGTGTATCATGTGCCCGTGTTTCATAAAGCGATAAAAACCCGGCAGGTTTTGCAGCAGAGGGCAGCAGAGCCGCGAGCATCCCCGCTGCGCCAGGGGTGTTGACACGGGACCTGGCAATCGGGTAATTTTTGATATTGTCCTGACACATAAACACCTAGAGTCAGGTTTTCAAAGGTTATTTGCACACTAAAAGTGGAATTAGCAAAATGAACTTACATGCCAAAAGTAATTTTGAATATTCTAAAAAGGCTGTAGTCCTATGAAAAGATTGTTTTGAGGCAGAAAAAAGCCCTTGCTGGCGGCACGTGTGAATAGAAATCAAAACATGTTCAAAACAAACAATCTGAAATGATTTCCAGGAAAGTACAGACGTCAAAATACAACATTACATAATTACAAGAAACTCTAGCATAACTCCACACAAGTGACTGTACTTCAGGCCACATTACCTCAGCTGCAAAAAGAAACATAAAACACATTTTGACTTGAAATATATGCATGCAGCATAATACCCAAAATACTGATGTTAATCCAACGAGCAACTGTGGTGCATAATGCATTGGTGGGTTTGTTACTGTGCAATTTACTTTTAAGTCATTACTCTACCTTGTACATAAAAAGTCAGCAAATTATCAGAGTTTATTCCATTGACTTTCTCACACCTTGAGAAATAGCCCATTTGTATTATCACAGTTTGATATATTTCCCATTTACTGAGCTTCTTTGGCAAGCTGGCATTTTAATTTAATTATACTTTTTTGCTAATGGTCTTTATTTTTCAGTGTCTCTGTGGTAAAATGCCTTTAAGGTCTGGGATTTTTTTTTCTTTTTTTTTTTTTTCTTTTTTTTTTTTTTTCCTTTTTTTTTTTTTTCCTATTGATATGCTTTAGTGTAAATTTATAAACTGACAAAATTCAGTGTAAAATTCAAAGAGGTGAAATTAAGGAATCTGTTAAGAAATCCTGCATTTAATCTATTAAGCATTTCTTCACTTTGAGAATGTGATTCCTGAATATATTTAGTATCATACACCCTTAATTAGGACCTGCAATACAAAGAGAGCCTGTATAACACAGACATCTAGGAGGATTCATTCAGTTGCTTGTGTTTAGTCTAAAAAATGTCATGGGATGTCAGATCACTAAACGCTTCACCTTATTTTTTTATTTTGGATAAAATCTTATTGCTTAATGTATACCCTTCAAGTAAAACTACTGTTAAGGATAAAATACATATAGTTATAGTATAAATGTACCTGTAAGTGCTTGGTAGCAATGTAAAATTCCGTTCCGATACATGAATGCACCAGTTTTCACTCTGTAGCCCTTTTTTCAATCTCTGTTAGCTCCTTACCTCCAGAAAGGTGGTGCGTACACATCCTGCTAATCCTTTTAGCATCCTCATGTTTGCACCATCACCTTCCTAATAACCTGCAGGAACTGCTGGATCTCTTTTCCTGGAACATTAACAGAAGTTTGTGGTGTGATTGCTGACTGTTTGCTTTGGCACCTCCTAGGAGCCGGAGAGAAGAGGGCAGGAATTTTTCAGTGGCGGGGACATTGCACGCTGGGGTGTGAATTAGGAGATCAAAACACAGCTAAACAAATGGGAACCACGCTGTAGGGACTATGGAAAACCAGGAATGAGCATAGCACACCTCACCTCACCGCAATTACAGCTCAACTAAAGCACTAAAAACATTCCAGAGAGGAGAAGGCTGCGCTGTGGAGAAAATGTACTGAAAATAGGAGAGTTACATAGCACCCTGTGTAAATAGAAGTTAGTGACACTGGGCATACCTCTGTCTTCTGTGTACCAGGTAAATCAGTATGGCTGACGAAAATTCCATTTTTTTGGTTGGAAAAGTCAAAATATGGAATCACACTTTCAGTCCTGGCAGCAGAGCTGTCCCATCCCTATGCACGAACAGCTGCCTTGTGAGAGGGAGCTGGCGTGCGGGGCCTCGCCTCGCTGCCCGCCGCCTGAGCAGAAGCGCAAGTTTCGGGAAAGTTCACCACCTCCTCTGCAGAATTCCCCTTCAAATGTCCCTGCTTCTCCTTCTGCTGTCCTCAGCGCTTGCAGTTTTTACTTACTCTTGCACTTCCACCCTTCTAAATCATGATGTTTTCTTTCCTTGGGCTTTATTTGTATGTGCTGCTGCGGTTTTCAGGGGTAGTTGTTATAACTGCCTCTGCAACCACACTGACAGGTATTGAGGCATACGCTGGATAAAAGTGGTCCTTTTAAACACACGTGTGCAGATTCTAGTTTTTGCTCACTGAAGCAAGGATTGGCTTTGTCACTCAAACTTTAGGGCCTGCTTGCTTATACTCAGTCTTGGCATGGGTTGATTCCCCTTCATATGCTCTGCTCTGAGTTTCTGCATTGCTGCAGTTGATCACAGGCAGCCAGATTGTGTATCAGATGTGTTGCGTGTCTTAAACAACAAATGACAGCAGAATTATTTACACTAACGGCCAAGCGGAGCTCTGTGCGAGCTGAGCTGCGTACAAGAGTCAGAGCTGTCCTAGCTAGCTGCTGTGACAACTGCTGCTTGTCCTCTGTGCACATCAGCTCTGCAAGACTCGGCATCAAATCTGCACCTTTCTAATTGCTGAAATCAAATAATTAAAATGAGCACTTGATGGGCTCTTTATTAGCTGGGCAAAGGGTCTTGGAAATGAACTGGTTGTACGCACCCAGAAGAGCCTGAAAATGAAACCAGGTTTTGGTGTACAAGAAGGAAACACTATTATTCACGTGTGAAGAATTAATAAAGAACTTACTGAATTTTTAGATGCTTTTTCTATTGGAAAAATAGATCAAAATTCAGAAAATGTTATGGGAATTTGTTTCAGATCCTGAAAACAAATCCATAGCAAGACTTAGAGAATTCAGTATATTTATGGCCCCTAAGAGTGTGCTACGAGCAGACAATTTAATCACACAAAGTAAAGGAAACAAAGGGATTAAACAACAAGAAAAATCCTTTAGTCAAGTGACTGCATAAAGAAGTTTGAGTTAAAGAAACTCAGATCAAAACTAGTGTACAACCCTAATATTAAGATTGGTTAACCACTCAACAGTTTAAGGTGGTGTTTTCAAATGAGGATTCTCCATCATTTGAAATCAAGAGTGGATATTTTTCCAGCTAGATGAAGCCAAGGCTGAGGATCCTCTGCCCATGTGATTGCCCGTCCTATACTCTTTCTCAGGCTAGCTCCTTAATCTGTTTGTATTTGCGACCCTCCACAAAGATGTATGAACTGTTTAATAGAAAACTATTGTTTGTGGCCTTTTTCTATCCTCAGAACAAGGGCAGTAGATAAAACCTCTCATTTTACAACTTCCTCTGTAAATGCTGGCTTGACAATTAGTGTTTTCAAAGACTAAAAGCAACCTTCAAAGACAACCAGCACCAAACAGAAGGGTGATTGTCGAACCAAACATCAGGATTGATGGCAGAGCATTAACAGAGTGACAAAGTCCACCTCTGGTGTTTATTTAGCATCATTTTCTGTCCTCACTAATACCAATGTAATAAGAGGATGTCAACTCAAATACTCCCAAAGTTAGCTTTGAAGAATATATTTACAAATTCCACATTTGCGTAATATTGACCCAAAGCGCTGGGAACCTGTTGGTGCTCCCTGATCTAGGAGGGCCTGAAATGGAAATCGTGCCACGCAGTTCTGCCCACGGCCAGGCACAGCTGCCCACCTTGGCCAAAGTGCTGGCCAGCGCTGATGTGATCTGACAGGTCCTGGGCTTCGCTACCTTCTGCGTGGCTTTGCTTTGGCCTCTCGCTGAGAGCCAGCTCTGCTTGCAAGCGGTTAGGGGAAAAAAAAAATAGGGAGGGGGGAGGGTGATTTGTCTTTTTCCCCGAAGTTTTCAGCATTCTCCTTTTATTCAAGCTCAGTGTATGCAGTTGGTTGAAAGTTGGAGTCCTGAGCAGACCTCTTCTTTGGCCGCTGACTTAGGCAGGTGTGGCTGAGCCTTGAGCATTGAGCTTTCAGTTTGTGCCTGGGGCGCTGGAGATGACCACAGCGGTGGTGGTGTACAGGCTTGGTTTGGGGTAGTCTGTGTGGAGTGAACCCTGTTAACAGGGTTCAGAAGGACTTGAATAAATCAATCAGCTAAAAGGATCTTACTGTCCATGGAGAGCACCTTACGGTGCTCTTCTCTAATGCCTTAAACTGGGACGGCAAGAGCTGAGCACAATTGGAAAGGACTGTCCAGAACTCATGGTATATAATATAGATTTTCAACAGTTCTCTTCCTCATACAAAACAGAGAAATGGAAGTTATATACAATAGAAGGAGAACAATGGGAGGGAGGTCTTGACTGCATATTTCGGAGTAAA
This sequence comes from Nettapus auritus, assembly GCA_011076525.1. Taxonomy (NCBI): domain Eukaryota; kingdom Metazoa; phylum Chordata; class Aves; order Anseriformes; family Anatidae; genus Nettapus; species Nettapus auritus. Next base: position 16,317,909 of record CM021775.1, read on the forward strand.
GTTGGAGGAGAGCAAAAACAGAAGGCTTTAGCCTTTGCTCACACTGTGCCCTGAAGGCCTGGCAAATGCTTGTAGCTTTACAAGCAAAATCAATTTTATTCTTCCATAGAAAATGAAACAACATTTTTTTTTTGTTGTTTAAATCCCTAAGTATCTTTCCCTTTTATTTCTTGTTCTATAGTGTTCTACAGCCATTTTTTGATTTGAAATTAATATAGTGCTGGATATTAAATCGTTTGGTATACAAATGTTACTATTGCCAGTCCTTCCCAGTGTGCGGGGACAGATGCAACTGTTGCCAGATGGATCCTTTCTGAATAAAATCCTTGTATTCAGTTCAGATTCCCTACAGCATCTCACACTAACCCAGTAAAGTTTAGAGAGCTGGTAACCATTAATTAAATTCTGCTTTATTATATATCTTCATATGGTAAGTCATCAAAAATGAGGCAACAGAAAGAATTTTTTTAAAAAAAAAAAAAAAAAAAGTTTTCAATCAAGTTTACATCTGAAAGTAAACAGCCCCAGTCATGTGTCGTATTGACAGAATTAAAACTTGCGAGCAAAGTTTGTCCAGCTGCAGTTCCAAAGCAGGGCTGTTCTGTAACAGCAGCATGTGAGCAGGAACCCCTGCCACTCACAGTGGATAGTTTAGTTTTGGAAATGGTCTGTTGGCTGGGGGAACTCAGCCAAGTGCCCTAGAGCAGACTGATAGCTTTCAATTTCAGTTTCTTAAGTATTGTGATGGAACTGCCGAACCCCGAGTTTTGTTTTGTTTTTAAACAATGCAAATGACAGGTTATTTGAATTTGTGCAAATAAAGACTTTTAAAACTTTTTTCTTTCAAAGCTATTCAAGGTTTGAGCAGCTGTAATTTTGTATGAGATGAAGGCAAGTACAGAAGGACTGCAGCAGCTGAACAAGGGCTGAGCTGCACTACTTCAAAGCTGACAAAAAGCTGTTTCAAAATTATCTATTCTGAGGAGAATAGAGTAAAATTGGAGAAGCTTAAGAGAAGAGCAAAAAGCATGAATCAAGATCTGGGAAACCACTGTTACCTGAGAAATTAAATCCATTCTGCTTATTGAAGAAGAGGTTAAGTAATGACTTGGTCAGGGTGTATTATTATCTTCCTAGGGAGAAGATCTCATGTTCAGAAAGGCTCCTTTAATAAAAAAGAAGGGTAGCAAGACAAAACAGCTGGAAGCTGAAGCTAGTTAAAATCAGAGCAAAAATTGGACAGACGTTTTTGATATGAATGCTAATTAATCATTGGAATAACGTAGTATGTGGCAATTTTCCATTGTCATTAAATCAAGATAAAGCAGAACACAGTTCTAGAGAGATGCAAAGTTTCATAGTAGAATAATGCAGAATTCCAGGAACTGAAGCAACTAATCAAAAAGGATTTAAAATTCTAAAAACAATCCATTTTGCAATTTTAAAATTGTAAACCAGAACTACGGGGACTTTTTTTTTTTTTTTTTTTTTCCCCCAGCCTTTCTTCGGTTTAAGCACATCCTCAATATGCCAATGCGCATCGATGACACCTTTGTATGCTATGTTGCAAAATCAAGTCTTAGGAAAAACCTGGAGAAAAGGGGTTTTCAGAAATAAGATTGTTTCCAAAGCCTCTTTTGTGAGGAATGGGAAGAAACAGAAAGGAACGGAGAAAGGAAGGAATAGAAAGGACTATTCCTATATGAAATAGTCATTGTCTAGCCCCTCGGCTCCTGCATCTTCCTTCTACCGGTTCAATTCCTGAACCTCACAGAAGCCAAGGCCAAATCGGTATGAGAACTATGGGTTTTGGGGCTGCCATAGATGTTGGTGGATCCTGTGGGTGTCTCAGTCTCTTTGAAAATGTATATCTGTCCCTCCTCTATCTTTTCTGTGAGTAAGAACTGCATATGTGACCAGGCTGTAAAAGGACGTTAGCTGTGCATCTCGACAGGGCGGGTGGTGCTGCGGAAAGGAGTGGTCTGTCTCCAGCCTCCATCCGCGTCCTTCCTCCCAGCGTTACAGCTCCCTGCCTGCCTTCTACCAACTCTGCCAGCTTTGCTGAGCTAACTCAAGTCTCCCTGGGCAGAAAACTATTCTTTTTTTCTGTACACTTCAGCAAGTTTATCAGCATAATCGGTTCAGAAAGGCCCTAAGACAGGCCAACAAAACAGAAGAGGTGAGAGTGCACAGCTGAGAGTGGGAGTGGGGATGTGCAAAGGGGAAGGTGGGTGGCAGAGACCATCCTGCAGTGCTGAGACACAAATCAGCTCTGAAATCTCCTGTGACTGTGCCCCAGCTGGAGGCACATGGAGTGTGCACACTGCTTAGTGATAGATTATGTTTGCAGTGCTTATGAAACTCAAGCTACCCATAGACATTTTTGCTACTGCTGCAGCTTTGTATAACTGTGGCCATTACTGTTCCTTTTGTCTTTGTTCTCTGGAATGTTTAAGAGAGTTGTGCACATGCTGTTTAACGAGATTTATTTGGCCTGCAAGCTGCAGATGGGCAGAAATCAAAGGAGGTGGAAGTGGACATTGACATGACCTCCAGCATGTTGTTTATGGAGAACATCCTTCTAGTGATGTATGACAAGTCTGAGGTCAATGATTAGTATCTATTAGCTCTGTGAAAAATGGAGAAAGCAATAGTTCCTGATGGCACGTGTTTTTAGATCTAGATCTGATGCGAGGAGAAAAAAATGCTTCGGTGTCTATGTATACAATTACCACACAACACCAGTGCATCTTAACACTCACATACTTACATTCCAAGTTGTGTTAGGAAGAACTGTGGTCTAGATTCCTTCTCCCCCGTCTCCCCCTGAAACAGCTGGATTTGATTATTATTATTCACTTCTTCCTCCTTTTTCCTCTAAATTCTCTTCATTTCTTTTTGTTTTTGTTGGAAAGCTCAATCAAAGAGGAGCTTTACATTCAGTTCTGAGCACAGCAAACGATGCTGTAACGTGCTCTTCTGCAAAGCAAGAATTATGGGTTCTTGTGTGAGCCACCTCATGCCAGATCTGTTGCAGTCTTTCCTCCAGTTCAGCCCACATGGTCCAGAAAAGGGCAGGATTGCCAAGAATTTGGGTAACTTCTGATGTAATATTTGCCTGAAAAATCTCTGCAGTTGTATAGAGAAGCTGATAAAGTGATTTCTAACTGTCTAACCACTAATATCAAGTGGTACTGCAACAAGATTTGCAGGGTTTCCTGTGAGGTTCAGCAGTCTTCTACAGACCTTTTTTTCCACATCATATAGAACTGAAATAAAATGGATTGGTCATATACATGCACGAAACCATGAGCAGCTCCACATATACCTGAAAAGTGGAGAACCAGAACTGGCAAAAATAATTTTATTTTACAATATTATTACTAGGGAAAATGTCACATAAAAATGGTTGACTCTTCTTCAGGAAAAAAAAAAAAAAAAAAGTTTCTAACATTTAGAAGAAGTAACACCACGAAATATTCCCTTGCTTTTATTGTTTATACTAACAATGAGTACTTGCACAGAAAAAGTTGTTGTGGAGCCCCAAAAGACGTTTGTCTTTAAAATGAGACGGGAAACTCTTTATACCAGCAGTATACTTCAAAGTTGTTTTTTTCAGAAGCAGCCCATCTTCCCCACCACACGGCATGTGTTTGAGGCCGGCAGTCCCCGGTGACAGCTACTCTTCATTTTTGCGGCGCCTAGGCAAAAGATCCTTTAGGAAAAGTGACGATTTAGCCTTTGCATGAAATTGCTGAGGGGCTGTGTGAGCTGCTGGGACGCGAGCCTGCGATGCCTCTGCGTCTCTCCGACAGGCTGTGCTAGAGGACACGGTCTCACAGAGCAGCTCTCGTAAATTCTTTTGAAATTATTTGAATGCACTTTCAGTAACTGGGGAGGGCTAGCTCTATTGTCTGTGAAACTGAGGCTCGCATGGAGCAAACCGTGGTTGATTATAGATTGACTGAGACATAAAACCATCAAAAGGGCTCCAGAGCCTCTCGTTGCCGGTATTTCCTCCTGTTGCTTTGGAGTTGTAACTCGGTGAGCAGCGTGCCTGAAGTTCCACATAACTTTGGGTGAATTGTTTGCCTGTAACGGAGGGGATCACCGTTTGTTCTCTGGCAGCTCCACTGCGACAGAGCAGCGACATTTACTCCAGGGAATACTACGGGTGGGTGTCCCCGTGGGAATGTGTGCGGGTGTGAAGAGACCATTGTGTCTGTGCTATGTACTGTCAGCCAGGTGTGGGCGTCTGTGTTGCCAGCTTGCAGCAGTCAGATTCTCTGCTAAGAACCCCTAAATCTTAACTGAGGCCTCCTGTCTTTGGAAATCGTCTTCTGCAGTTTTTAGCACTTTACACAGCCACACAACTTTTCTTTTCCATTCATAACTCGGAGTCTTATCTCTGTCTCTTTTTTTTTTTTTTTTTTTTTTATAAACTCTTCTTTCACAGAAATTAAATGGCAGTGGCTGGCTCCAATCACCACATTCTCTCACTGCTTAATTTCTGCTACAGAGTTCTCCAGTTCTTTTATCTGCACAGCTGTTTTTAATGGGCTGTTCAGAGAAGGAACTGATAATGGGCACTTTGTGCTGTTTGGATTATCACTAGTTCTAAGGTTGGCAGCCAGCATTGGCAATATGCTCTTCTTTAGGCAGCATTTTTTTTAGCTGGACAGCAACCCAATGACACCAGACAAAGCTGCAGCAGCAGGCTGGCTAGCAGCAGCATGCTATCTACTCACTCCACTTTAGCTAATACCCCGGTGGCTGTGACTATCAACTTGGGAACTGTTCTCCTTTCTTTCTTTCTTTTTTCCTCCCTTTATCCTTGGACTTGTCTTCAAGGGAAGCACAGGGTGAACCTGCAATTTGTCAAGATATGTAATGTGCACAGAGTGGGGAGAAAAGACATTGCCATTTCAATAAGCTTTTTTTTTTTTTTTTTTTTTGTGTGTGTGTGCTAAGGCAGGCCAACAGATGTGCAAGGTTGAGGTGTCTAAATATGCTTTTGAAAATGCCCCTGCTTTTCCCAAAATTCCTTCTAAGCCTTGTCACTTGTAGTAAAATAATTGTGAAAATGGAAAGGGGCAGATATTGTGTGACCAGAGTGTGAGGGAAGCAGGAGGAGGATGTGTATCTCACTGCCATTTCAGGCAGCCTCTCCACAGAGTTACAGGTGGCAAAGAGCTGAAGATAGTCTGTCCATTTCTTATATCCTCTTGTGACCTCTAGGTAGATTTCTGCTCTGCGTGTGGATGTGGATTTGAGGAGAAAAGTGAGAATCTGTGAAGGAAAGAACATAAGCACAGCGTTCCTAAGTAATAATAACCTTCTCCTGGTTGTTAATATTGGCCACCAACTTAACGCAAGTACATGTGATGAAGAGTTCAGGCTTATTACTTCAGCCCCACATGGATGCTATCATCATTTTGAAAATCACAGTGCTCTTCAGCTCAGGTCAGATGCAGAGTCTCTAATCAGTCTGCTTTATGGCAACACAAAGCATTTTATTCATCTCACTGAGTAGCTTAAAATACAAAATCCATTAATTAATTTATTTATTTTAAAAAAAGATACTAGGTTTGGAGCAGTTTCACAGGGTCAGCCACTAGACAGTGTGTCTTCAGTTGCCAGGGATTTCTAAGAGCTGTTTCTTCTCTGTAGTGTGTACTCTAGTTCAAGTACCAAGGAATTTTATCCACACAAACAGGGCTAGTTTCATGTCGGCTTCTGTAAGTTCACTGTATGATGTCTGAGATGGCAACATTCTTCTGATTTCCACGTGTGTGTGCATATGCATATGTCAATTTCTCTTTTGCTTGGTAATTCTGATTTTATTATTTTGGAAAAGGTCAGTGTGGTCAGTTGGTCAAAGCTGCAGCTGTAAGAGCTATTCTGTGGCAATACTTCTTGTTACTAAATAAAAACCAGCAAATTAAAACTTAGTTTTAAACTAAGGGTGGGTTTAGATTAGGTATTAGGAAGAAATTATTTCCTCAGAGGATGGTGAGGCACTGGCACAGGCTGCCCAGAGATACTGTGGATGGGGGTCCCTGGAGGTGTTCAAGGCCAGACTGGATGGGGCCTGGTGGGAGGTGTCCCTGCTCATGGCAGGGGTTTGGAACTGATTGATGCTCAAGGTCCCTTCCAACCAAAGCCATTCTGTGCTTCAATGAAAAACAGAATTGCAAAAGCTTCTCTTTAGTTTGATTACCTTTCGAAAAACAGAAAAAGGAGATTCAAAAAACTGCTCAAATTCATTTCCCAAAGACAGAAACACCTTCAGGTAGCTGACATTACTGCTGGAGAAGTGATTATTCTCTTTCTGAATTACCAACATTTATTATTACTTTTTTTGTTAGTAATTAAAAAAGCAATATTTTTTAATTTGATAATTAAAAAAGCAATTTTTTGGTAATCCAGGAAGAGAACAATCACTAGCCACATATTGTCAGTACATTATTTTAGTGCTTCTTGAGGAGCTACCTTTCTCATGGTGGAGAAATAGTCAAGTGCAAAGTGAAAGTACCTAAAGGAGATTTAAAAAATGAAATCATATAAAAGGCGCTGGGGGAGAAAAGAGAAAAAATATAATAAAACAAATACAAAATAGTCATCTTGTACAGAGCCAATATCTGAGATAACCTTGATATCAGGACACCTGGAACACAGCTTTAAGTTAAATCCATAAGGAAGTGTGCCTATTTTTCCAGAAGAAAAAGCTGTATGAGCTCAGTGTGGTCAGAAAATTCTTAAAGCCAGTGCGAAATCATCACAAACTTCAATTTCTGAAAAGCTGTCTGCATGGTTTTGTGTGTATGCTGAATTTTTAAAAGTATAGTAATATTTAGTATTTTCATCACACGTTCTGTCTCTTGTTTGGCTTTGCACATATTAATTGTCACGATACCTCTGACTTAGGCAACAATGATAGGCTGAAATGAATAATTCACAATGAACGTTTATTTGAAGAAGTTAGTCCTGTAGTTTTCTGTCAGAATATCCATTATAAATTTACCACTGCTAACACTTCAAGCATTTAAAGCTTTTATTTATTTATTTATTTAGCATCCAAAAGGTATTTCTTAATTATATAATTACATAAATAATTCTGTTCAACTGTAAGCTATTTCAGCTACTTTTTGTGTGCTTGGTGTGATCAAATAAAAGGTTGAAGTAATGGCAAGACAGTAAGAGCTTGTAGCCAGGAGTGAGTACATCCTGGTCACAAATCACATTTCGCTTTCGCTCAGCCTCTTAATTTCTCTGTGATGGGCCATTGTACTCCAGGGTTTGGGACATATTTTTTGTGCTATAGAGGTGGGACTGCTTTCCCTGGTTAAAATTGTTTTTTTCTTAAAATGGAAGAACAATACCTTGAAATTGAGTCAAATATGTAAAGCCAACATTAAAGAAGTTAATGTATCTAAAACCCTGCTATTTATTGCTGCTACAGGACTGCAACAGGAAGTTGCCAACATTGAAGGGCAGGCATCAAATTCATGAAGTAAAAAAATAAATAATTATTTTCTGAATAAGAAAGAATTGAGGAAAGGAAAGGAGGAATCTTATTGCTACAAGCATAGCGTGTTTAAGATTCTCATCTTTCTGTTAGCAGATGAACTAGGAGGTTCCAAGGTAGTCCCTGAAATCAAGGGCCTGATGGAAGCCATATGAAATCAGTGGGAAAAAGTCCCCAGGTGCTTTGTTAGGGCTGGGACTAAATGCTCAAAGTATGAATAAGGGGTAATTAAGAGTGTCTAACTTTACGTGGAAGATCTAGAGTGAAAATGTGACCTATACTCACTGTTATAGGTTATAGTAAGAGAAAGTGATTATGATTGGTGGATTTCATAAGATTCTTAGAAATCTTCCCTTGCTTTGGTTTAAAAAATGAGCAGAGACAAAACTTCAGGTGTTTATAACCCATGCTTTATAGTCCGAAGGAAAGTTTTCTACATCAACTCAAATACAATGTGTGTGTTTATATTAATTGCACTGCATTGTATTGTCAGCTTCAGTAAAGCGATATTATTATAGACCTAATGTATGGAAAGTGTCATGAATGAGGCTGCACAAGGGCACACACTATCCAAGACTTTTAAAAAAATGTTATTTAACTTTTAGGAACACTAAAAACACAAACTGTGTCACATAAAATTAGAAATCAGTTCATAAAATAGTAATAACTGACCTGCACAATGTAAATTTCCTGAAATGTGCACTCATGTTGGCAGCAAGTAACAGCTAATGAAGGGAGTTTACAGAGCTGATTAACAAGGCCCTATGCTTTTTATTAGACTCATTTTGTTAATCCCTAAAATTAAGGAATTCCAGGTGTATGGAGCCAAGTATGCAAATGATTTCCTTCCGTCTAGCTGCTGATTTCATAAAAGGTCCTCCAAACAGTGAAATAAAACACAACATGCATAATGTGGAAAGCTTTACTACGTATGAGAGAACAGTCTGGCTTTACAGAGTTAATCACGGTGTGCTGTAAACTCACCACAGATACAAATTTGAACAAAGCTGTAAAATAAGTATAAATAAGTAAATTAAAGGAATGAATAAAATGGAGGGGGGGGGGGGGGGAAGGAAAAAGCATGCTTTCAGTTTACTGGTTGTCAGCTCAGCTGTTGATACAGCTGAAAACAATATACCTAAAATTAAGCTTATCAGACTAGTATAAGGCATACAGATCTCTGCTGCAGCAGAAACAGAGGTAAACTGATAAAGGAAACCATCATCATCTGCTGGAGATGTACCAATCAGTCTGGGGGTGCTGTGTTGCTGTCTATGTTCTGTATGTACAAATAAATTTTTAAACTTATGTATTAGTCTATAATGTATGCAAATACCTGGCTCACTGTTTAATTTTGGGTATTCAGGCTTGGCACCATTAAAATCAATGATAAAACTCCCCTGACTAAAACAAATATACACCCTCAAGCTGCTCATTACTTTCACCTCCTTTCATCTTGTCACAGTTCAGCAAAGTACTTTAACATGTGAGGAGTCCCAGTGACTCTTACAATTAACCCTAGCTTTTGAAATTCAACAGGCTATAAAATGCTACATTTTGAGCAGACTTCCCTGCTTCTGTGTGACAGAACAGACAGTTCACTTCCACATTAAGGTTTTAGAGCTTATCATTTCTGCAAGTACAACGTTATATCTTTGAGTGCTCTTTCCTCCACGTAGCCATGGATAGGCGCTGCCCATTCATCTGAGAGCAGCCCTTATTTACTCTGTGGGATGAGTGAGGCTATAAAGCGTGCAGGAAAAGGAGGAATTTCCAGACTAGCAAACTGTGACTCACCTGGAGTCAGTAAAAAGCCATGAGGCCAAAACCTGGAAACACAAGGCTGAACAGGGAGCAAGTTCAGGGGAAGGTAACATGCTGCTCTATAAGGCATAACATGCTGTTTATAAGAGGTGAGGGCTCCAGAGTCTGAGGTGAGACTGACAGTGGTTTTGACGATGTGATGAGACAGGTACTTATTCCACGTAAATAATTTAGCTGTCAGTCTTTGTTTGCCGGAGTCCATGGTAATTGATAGAAAAGACCCTATACCACTTTATCACGTCTCATATAATTCACAATGAACTTACCTTTAGGACTTGGTACTGAGAAGGGATCTTTACTCAGATAAATAGGTGGAGTCGGTAGGAACGTCCCTGTAATGTGAGCTTACTTACAAGCGTGCAGGACTGGCTATTTAGGTGGGAAACTTGTCTGGCCAGAGAGTGGCAGGTTGAGCTGATGGCATCTGATGCACTTGAAGCAAACTACCGAAGGGAGTACTGTGTGCTTTGCCCTGCGTGCTGCTGAGGGATCTATGCAGTCACCTAGCTTCAGCATTTTATCTGCAGGTTACACTGGCTAGGGATTTCTCACAGAAAAGCCCCTGGAAGGCTACCTGTGGGCACAAGCAAGCTCAGCTTCCAACTTCATCATCCTGATTAAATGACACAGAGATTTTCTGTGTCCTGTCAGCTTGAATTTTGCATATAATGCTCTTGGATTGTTCCTTCACATAAAAGAGGCTTCTTTCAATAAGATTCTTTCAAAATGCTTCTTGGTTTTAGGACGCTATTTTATGCATTGGGTTGGAGGAAAAGAAACAAAAATTGCCTTTGTCCCATGCCTGTGTGTGATTGCAGTTGCTGCATTCCAGCATTGGTCCTAATGTGTATCGAACTGGTATTTCTCTGGTGAAATGCTGAAGAACAAAATCATTTCAATTCCAGCCAGTCTCACTCTTTTTTTAAAGGTGCTTAAAAAGAGGAAATAATTACATTTATAGCAACTTGGCCATAACTGAGTTAAATGGCAGTGATGAAAATGACAACATGGCCATGTGGGCTCTTGCACTTGCATTATTCACATGCTTTTATATGAGACACTGAAGTTTGCATCCTCATGAACTAGCTGTGCTTACAATGCATTTACTCATGACAAGAAAAAAAAAAAAGGTTAAGGTAAATATTAAAAGGTTGTTTCAGTTATTTGACTTTCCAGGTTGTTGTACATTCATTGATGGAGCAGACAACCATAAAGTGTGTGCAGAGGATTAAAGGTACTCACTGTATGCTGGAAATAAAAAATAACCAGTCTGAAAATCCTAGGATTAAGCACCAGTCCTGTTTAGTGAATGTTCAAATGCGAGTCCAACTTTGAATCAATTAGAAATATTCTGATAAAACTGATGCGATTAAACCAAGTGCCATTTTTTCAGTCCTTTCTTTAACAGTGCTTGCATGTTATATACTACAAATCATTTCTAACAGGCTCTGGAGCAAAGAGTTTGGATTAAAGTTGGAAGTGTGGCATGTGGTTATTATTACAAATTTTGTCAGAGAAGAGTAGCTGTCAGGACTTGGATTGACAGTGAATGATCACACCGCGTTAGTACACAGGGCATCAGTTTGCAGTCAGTGTTGCAAAGAACATGCCAGTGCTTTTTTTTCGGTCCCTCAGGAAAGATGTAGGAGGACGTGATGAGAGGCAGTTGTGAATGAGCATTCTTTGACAAAGGTCAAATGCAATTGTTTGCCATCTGCCCTTTGCCAAGTGGGTTGTATTTAATCTCAGTCATCATCTTTAGCAAGCTGTACCAGTGAACTGTATGACACGCTGTGAAAACAGCATCTTCAGATACACCTCTCTGACATGCTAGATATACTTTCAGGTTGTAAGAAAACCACATTTTTTGAATAAAAATCACATGTAAGAAAAACCTACCATTAAATGAAATCAACAGGTTTGTTATTCAGTCTATCATAAATACAAAAGTAATAACAGATTTCAGCATCCACCATAAATTCATTGCGAAACTGGTATAAAGAAAACCTTTTACAGCTGCAAAAAATACGTCACTCATCCAACCCAGTGGTAACAAGAGTAAATACAGCTCAGAATTGTATTATCCCATGTACAAGACAAAGAATTCTTTCATAAACTCACCTAATTAGTCCAACTAATGTACGTGTTCAAAGTCTGGGCATTAACCAGATATACACGTACTATTATATTCTAAGAATTTTGCGGAAGAATGACAGGATTTTTTTAAGAGGAAACTAAACTTGAGACTTGGATATTTATCATTGACATTTTGTTTTTATATTGGAAAGTGTGCAAACAAAAGCTTGATCCTTGTATTACATACTTTATTACTGTGATTTTAGGTGAAGCTAATGCATTTATTTATGGGAGTCTGCTGGATATCAGAAGTTGGTTACCTTAGTTCCAGTTCATATAAGTTTGTTGTGAAAAAAGTGCTGTGAATTTAAACAGATAAGTACATTGTGACACTGAAATATTGTTAGACCAATATCTAATAAGTCTGTGAATAGCGCTTCCGTGAATGTAATCACAGCAACTATGTGGTTGGTTGCTGTTCCATCCTGTTGTGAAGCTAAATAAGCATCTTCTGTTTCAGATCCTCCTGGAACTCAGCTTTGTCCTTGATAATGAAGCGTACGTCCTAACTTAGCCAAGAGCCACAATCATTTGCAAGCTCAGAAATACTCAGCTTGTGATCTAGATCTAGATTTTAGTACAAAGATGTATTTTTCTGACAGCGTCCTTTTTTTCTGTGCTTATATGCTGGTTTCATGACTGTCATCAGGTTTTCATTGGCAGAGTTGGTGTGTACTAACTGTCCTCATAAAATACTGGGGTAAGAAGGGGGGTATTTGTGATCAAAGCTGACTTTACAGATTTCCTTTCAAGAATTCGATTCCACCTAAAAACAGATCAAAGACACTTTTCTTTATAATGATGTTTAGAGGGTAGCTAGCTGGCATTCTTCTTGGCTTTCATCTTCCTGCATACATTTCTGAGTAGATTAAGCCACTGCATCTCTCTACAGAGGAAAACAATTCCCCAAGGAACCTCAAACTGTGTTGTCTTGGTGTTACTTTCCATATTTCTCTAAGATAGAATTTCAGGCAAAGCCACAGTGACTAGGTTATTAATTTCATATATTTTTCAATGTCCTACAAAGCAACGACTGGTCTTGGTCTTCTCTCCCTGCACCTCAGGAGACACGCTGCCTAGATTCTGTTCCAAAACCCTGTCTCTGACTCTTCTTCCACTGTACATTCTGCCAAGTTGAGTCAATGACAACGAGGCAGTTTCTGTAAATTCATGCTGTTTATTTAGTACATGCATATAAATTTAACATCTTACCATTGAAGACCTGGAAATGAATTATTAGTCCTTATGGAACTGCTATTTCAAGCATCCTCTGGGCATCTTGATGCCTCATTGTGAACAATTTAACATATGAACCTATTGTAGAACTTAGACTTGAGGGGATTCTTTTATCTCAAAGTTATAGAAACCTCACTGCATTTCTAATTGCAAAAAAGACTGTAGTCAGAGAGTAAGAGCTCATGGTAGGATGCATAGGGGATAAATGATTTTTAAAAAGTATCATGTAACATATGGAGAACTATAGTCAACGCTTGGAATAAACTACCAGAAGCAGCAATAGCAATAACTATAATTTCAGAAAAGTTACACAAGTGTATGGAAGAATAAAGTAAATCTACTAGCTCTAAAAATGTTTCAGGAGTGGACTAGGCAGACTTTGGTCTCCTTTCATGTTATAATTTTCTATTTTTGCTTTCTCATAGAGACTGAAGCATATATTCAATCAAACTCACTGCACTAAATCTGCTATGTGGTTTATCTTGAGCTTTAACTTCAAAGTATTTGTACCTATTAAGAAACTGATTGTTCCTCTGTAATTGAAAGAGGAAGAAACTATTTTCAGAGTTTAAAGATAACACAACTGTTTTACTACAACATGTCATACATGTTATAATTTATATACATTGGCTCAAGTTCTCTTTCTGCTTACCTGGTCTGGTGCTCTTTTCTTATATGCATGTGACCTTTAGATGGTGGAAAAATCCTTTTTAGAAGGAGGACAAACTGCATTATTACTGAAGGAAAAGAATCCATAGATATGGTGGTGTGATTCAGAGGTTAAATTCAGTGTCTGCCTTTCATGTTCTATAAGACACTTATCCATAACTCTTGCAGTTCACAGGGATGCTGGAAGTTATCTTAAATTGGGAGTTGAAAAGAGAAGAAAGGCAGGTTGGAATGAAGCAAGTACTTTTTCATCCAACTAAAATTTTAACTTACACTCTGTTTGACTTTTCTTGGGTTTTATTGTAATGCCTGAAAAGGTAGGAAATAATATTTCAGATCAGTTTAGAACACCTGATTACCTGTGTTCCCGTAAGTTGTGAATCTAGAGATTCAGGCTGTTGCCTTGCAGCTCACTGCAGCATTGCTGGTGGCAAAATACAACTGCGCACACGGTGTGTAGGTAGAGGAGAACCTTTGGGGTGTCAAATGGAGTTCCTATTTTCAGAACAGGGAGCAGGTTGTTTTCTGATCCAAAAGAGCTTTATGCCTACAGTATGGGCATAGCATAGGTTTGATTGACTGTGAGCCTTTCTTGCTATTTCTTCTCTCATTCTCCTATAGGCAAAGATCAATTGATGTTACACCTACCTGTTTAAAAGTCATGAGAAAATCTCTTCAGATTGCAGCCAGAATTACAGGCTGCCACAAAACTGCCTGGTATTCAGAATGTAATGGTTACTCAGAACCACAGTGTTAATTCCAGCATAGGCAGAGCTCCAGATTCTTGAAACATTTTGTAGACTAACTAAGAAAAAAAACTTGCAAAGTGTCGGATTTTCAAAAATAGCCTGATCAGCCTAGAAATACTAATGTCTGCAGTGCAGGATTAAAAAATGAATAATCTCAGTGCAGCAATACTTTAAATATTATATTATTTCTCCCTCCTTAATAAGGAGGAAATCTTTGTCAGATACTGTTTTGGTAGGTGTGAGCTGCTTAGTAATGCTAAACTGTAACATTTTGTGTTAGAGGACAAAAAACTCCCAGAGTGAACGTGAATTGCCAGTGATGTTTGGGTGACCTAAAGTTTAACAGCTTTAGCACTAGCACTGTAAATGAAGGAAAAACAAAACAAAAAATACCTCAGACTATGCTAGATCAGCAGAACTGCGGTTATTTCGGCAGGTTTTTTTTAAAGTTGTTAAAAGTTACTGAGCATTAACTCTCATGTGAATGAATAACACGAGCCATTCCATGTAGAAAGAAAATGAAGTTGATGTAAAAACTGCTCCAATGATGTGGCTGCTATCACTGAGTGCTACGGATAGAATAATTAAAACCAAACTGACTTTCTGTTAAATGATAACAGACACTGCAATGTAAATATGGAGCTATTGTCTGCCTTCCTCATGCACAAACGAATTTAAAAATGTGTTGAACAGCTCAGAGATTTCCTCATATTTAACTTGTTATGAAGTCAAATGGTAGGAGGTCATCCACAAAGTTCAATAGCAAGGTACATAAATGGCACAATTAATGGCGCAATGTTAACTGCTGAGAAGTAGGAAGTAATTTTAGAAAAAGATCCTCAAGAACAGAAAAATGTCCCACTATCCAGCTAAAGAGCAGTAGAGGGCTTCATCCTGAGACACTGCACATCTGCTGGGTCAGGGTCAGAGCCCAGAGGTGCTCAGCTCACAGCTACACTGCCTGCTCCTAGACTGCTACTGCACGACAGTGAGGGCTTGAATCAAAACTGTTGAGTTGTTGCTGTTGAGCAGTTGCTGTTGTTGAGCAGAAATGCCTTTTGAAGTGTTTGGGGTTGCTTGATAGCCATAGTATCCTATGCTAGGCAGGATTTATAGACTATTAAAAAATCAGAACTACGTCTCCCGATCAAAGAATTTGCTCTATTGCCTTGAGGAAGCACACACAAACTTTTATTGTCTGTGAGACTCTGGGGGTGCAATAGGTGTGTAAAGAGGTAGCTCTGGATTTCAGCAGGTATCTGTGGAAAAAAGGAGATTCCTTTTAGGTACAGCTTCAAGGGTTGTGTCCCGTTTTTTCTTTCACCAGCATTCTGGCCTCTACTTATTGAGTGATTCAGTCCCAAGTTATTGGCATGTTTTCCAGGCTACAGAAAGTCTCTGCAGAGGTTATGAAAAATTATTTTAGTGTCTACTGTATAAGCGTGTGTGACTATTCTAATTAGATAGATGTTAAATTATATTTCAAATTTAGCTGGTTAATATGAAAACTATTATTAAGGAACATTTCGTGTTCTAAATGAATGATTGAGTATGTCATTAATTTATTTTATGGCAGGAACGTGACTAGGGGAAGAAATTCTAGGTGACTGTTTGGATAGTAAGTACAGAGATTTAAGATTTGATTGACAATCAAAATTTCTGTTAACCAGAAAGAATTGAAGAAAGAGTCTAATCACTGACAGAGAAAATCCATTTCCTTCAACATATTAAACAAATGTTTCTTTGTTATAAAAAGGAACATTTTGTTGATTTTTAAAGTATTCAAAATAACAGTTTTAGAGAATCTAATGGTTTTTTATATTTAGGCACCATTAAATTGATTGTTCTGAATGCCTTGAAAATTTAATCATATGAGTAACTATACACACAGCTAGTTCTATTAATTTTGAAGAATTGCTTACATGCACACTGTTATAATTTTCCTCTATTATGAAAAGCTATCCTATATCATGCAGCTGGAGCCTGTCAGGCGCTCCTTGCTCATGCAAAGACCATGTAAGACAGTTAGAAGATTTGGCCTGCAGCAAGGAAGGCTTTGCCCAGAGCTCACGTGCCCAAGTTTTGCTGCAGTCACCTTTCATTGCGGCTTAGGGCCAATGGGTGAGGTGCCTCTCTCACCTCTGCCACCTCAGGGCTAAAGCTTTTCCTCTGGAAATAAGCTCTGTCCGCTTGGATTGCTGCCTCCCCTCGGACGGGCAGCGCAGCTGTGGTGCCCCTTGCCCTGGGGGGCTCTGAAGGACGTGAGAAAGCATTTGGTGCTTGGTTTGGCCTCCCGTACCAATTCCTTCTTGGCTACTTGGTATTCCTGTCTGAAGTGAGCTGTGTTGCTGCTCTTCCTTACAGCTTCGCTAACCATAAGATTCACTTTCCTCTTACTTCACAAAAAGCTGTTTTAGTTTCTCATGTGTCCAGCATAAATTTTGATTTCATTTTCCCCACTGGAGGACTGTTCCAGCTTAGGAATTGTAATGTCCTGGCAGTTAATGAGGCTTGCAAAGGAGGGGGGGGGGGGGGGTGTAAACGAGTTTTAGTACTTCTCTCTTAGGATTTGATCTCTTTGAGTCTTTGAGACAAACTCTGCAGCTCTGTTTAATTAAGGAGTAACTCCTCTGCAAACCATAAAGTCTTTCTGATTCAAACTTCTATCAAGGAGAACAGAATTTCATCTCTTAGTTTGATGAAACTCAAGGATAAAAGCTTTTTTATTGTTGTAATAGTTTACAGTATAATAAAGTTGAAGACAGAGTTTTTAAAGGCCATCTTCCAGCTGAGGTTTCTTTAAGATGTGTCAATAAAGCCAAGAGTTGAAAATAATCAAGTATGCATGTAAGGGTCTAAGCATAAGTACTAGCAGTGGTTATTCTAATGTGCAGTTGCACTGGTCACTGTGAAGAAACTGTGACTTAGGAGCAGCGCCTTTGCACAAGAAACATATCCATATTGTACTCTTCCAGCAGTATCATGGACATTTGCACCGGGTGAAATCCACCGTGTGCCAGCGGTCAACACGACCTAGTCACCCCTTAATTCTCTGTTCAAGTGCTGATTGGAAGGTGCGGGTGATTCCCAGTCCTTGTGCTAACATCCTGCCCTTGGGAACCCCCCGCCCACTGCTGTAGCTCTGGGGCCTGCTACAGCAGGTCTTGCTCTGCCACAAGAGAGCCTATGAGCCTGCCCCACTGCCGAGCAATCAGCACAGCCCAAGCTTCCTTTTCAGCGGCAGAAATAAAATGGTCCATAAGTAATGTAAGTGGTGGTGCTGCTCAGGGTGATTGAAAAGTGCTGACTACCTGGGGCTGGATAGTACTTACGGACAGAAGAGTTTCAAAGCATTCACCTGTTAGGAAATTATCATAATAAAGTCCTCCAGAGAAAATTCATTAGAATGCTGTTCAGTTGCTGTCAACAAAATTCCAGCAAGTTTAATTACTTTTCTCTAGGACTGTTACTACATAATTACGCATCTGGCATAAACCATATTTTATTTGCACAGTATTGAGAAATGTATTTTAGGGTGCTGAGTGCTTGAACTTTGACTACTTTTTTGTTTTGTTTTGTTTAAGTTGAAAACTATTAACAAAAAAAAAAAAAATGGTTCGGTACAAAATGCACAAATGCAAACACTTCCTCAAGGTACACATTTCTACTTGCGAGAGAATACAGTATCACACATTGTACAGTGAACATTTTGAGCTGTTGAGAGATGGTAGTCTGGTTTTACAAAATCTATATATGAGACTAAAGCTGAAAAACTAGTTCACAAAACCTCATTGGAGGTCTTGTGTGTGCATTGATTCTGTAGATACCAAAATCAGTGATCAGTAGAATAACAGACTGAAAAAGAAGATGCCTCGCAGGCTGACAGAATTTTCAATTTTATTTCACAGCAGTGGATTTGAAATAACAACACCCTTGTGACCTCTGTCAAACTTTAACTGAGAAGCAGGGGTAGTGCCATGAAGAAAAAAATGAAATGCAGAAGTCAGAATGGAAAACTCCCTTGAACTATTTCAAACTACAATTTTAAGTTATAAGTAAATGTCTCAAATCATCTGTAGGAAGATGTTAATTAAAAATACAATTGGAACACATCCCTCATTGTTCATCTAAGACTCTAGACTTTAATTTGTACCATATCAACAAGATCGTTTTACCTCTTTCCTCCTACAGCAGAGAGAAAGGGGCAAATTTCATTCAAATCTACAGTCACGGGAAATTCAGATTAATATTACAAAGCTCAGACATTGTAGTCAGTAAAATTCCCTCTGTCTTCAAAGACATGGACCCTAATTGCTTTGAGACCCTTTAAAATAAACATCCAAACATGTTTAGATTGCCTAAAACATACATCCTTCCAAGGACTAAGGAGTTGTTATTGCCATAGAGATACTTGCAGCTGCCTTTAACACATGCAAATGATTCTAAGCTAGTTTCTCGTGGTTTCAAAAGGTCTCTGAACCAACCCACAATATTTGCCAGACACCACTGATTTGAAGTTGCCTTTTAGCATGCAATACTTAATTCAATATGGCTAATGAGTATCTTAAACTTGTCTCAATCCTGAAGGCGATTGCTAAATTCTTCCAAAACCTTCATCAGTCAGCGGTAGTTTGCCTCATCAGAGAGTGAAATACGTTCCTTGGTAAACAGCATGTTTGTTATGTAGGATTAATTTCCTTCCCAGCATTAGACCATAGTGCCACACATTGTGTTCAAGTTCTAAACAGAGGAAGAAATTATCAAAACCCATAGTTCTTGCTCTAAACACATCAGAACACAGTGCTGGAAAAGCAATGTGTTATCTAAAGTCAAATCACAACAACACCTGGTTAAACTGGCAGTAAGTAAAATCTGGGTTCAATATCAACTCCAGCCATCAGAGTATCTAATCACCTTAGCAGATGAATGGATTAATTGAACACTGCATAAAACACTGAACATTTTCTTCTGTTAATCATTCACTGATTCACCTTGAGGGTAGGATAAGCAATGGATTAACCTAAACTGAATTTGTTCCTTTTTAGGCTCCATACTTGGAAAGAGCCTTACTGTATTCATGCAGTGGTTTGCTCACCAGCTGCACTGGCTGACATCTTATCCTTTCAAAGCTCTGACAGCTTTTCAGAATTTATAAAAACATCTGCTGAGTCGTGTAGACCTCTAGATGCTGCAGGTGATAACATGGCTAATTATTTTGTGATAGTAAACTCACTTTATAGTTTGCTCTTTGATGTCAAACTTCTTAAAACTAACAAAACTACATAGTACTAGGTGAAGTTTGGGACTAAGTATTTGCAAAATCTTTCTGCTGGTGTTTTCCTCAGTATCTCTGAAGGTAGTTTCAATGAACATGCCACATTTTGCATTTCAAGAGAGTAACTGAGTGCCACAGCTGGCTATCTTTAATCATTTTACAAAACAGTGACTTAATTTTGTCATTTGCTGTGGCAACTAAAGCATATAAATACTAGCCATGCTACAAAACATTATGATTTAAAGTCACCGAAGCTTACTCCAATGCGTTACAGAAGGTATACCAACCAATTTACATTGAATATATCTACTGCTGCGTGTAAAGCCACAGGGGCTGTAATCGCTGGGGATCTGTGCCATGTGCTGTATGTGCAGGAAGTCCCGCGGTCTGTCTGGAGAAGGGGTTAGCTAGCTGTTATCTCCGAGAGAGTTCAGGAGTGTCTCTGGGTAAGCAAAGGGTTCAAGTGGCATCGCTGTCTCTTATGTGACGTATATCTGATGTTTTCATTTTAATGGAAATTGCTTTCATTGACGAATACTTGTCAATGAATAAAACCACTTTATATGGTATCATTCAAATAGTAATTAACTGCTTTGTATTCTCTAAGCATGTATGATCAGTTATTTAGTCTGTGATTTTTCTAGAAATCTTAGCTGATCACTTATTTTATGAAAAAAAATCAGTGGCTGAACCTTTTTCTTTTGAAAGCTATAAATTAAAATCAGTGGACCCTGTTAAGTGCAGCTTCACAAATTAATATGAAATATAGTGCTTTTTCATAAGGTTTGAGAACCAGATTTAAAAGCATATTGGTGTTTGTGCACAGCAGGCAATAATGATCCATTATCCTGCAAGCAGAGGAGCTAGCAGCAACACATAAATAAGAAGCAATTGGACCATCTGCTTTGATTTCTGTAGCATCCCCAGAGGATGTGAGCAGGAGCTGACACTTCTCTCCATCTGCCCTTACATTATCAATTACAGTTAAATTATGCTGCATGCTACAAGGCTGGCAGATATGGATTGTAGATTGTGGCACCTGAAAAATATAGAAGAAAATACATATGTTGCCAGCCAGCTGTTTATTTACAAGTTCTTGACATTTTCCCTCACTTTCTCTGCTGATGACTTTTTCTAAAGCTTCTAAGGGACATCTTAGCTTAGTGTGAACTAGAGAAGAAATTAGGTGGAACAGTACAGCACTATGAACAAAATGTTCCAGTTCTCTGCTTTATGTTTGAATGGAGGCACAAGGAATCAGGTAGAGCAGATTTACGTTATGAAAAAATAAGTCCTGAGTACATCTGGGTCAGCTGCTCCAGCCTGTGTTTATAAAACATGTTAGAGCAGGGGGGCGATGCACCCAGTATGTTTTTTGTAGCTTAGAAATAATGTGTAAAACTGTAACTTCTATGAAATGTTAAGTGTTTATGAAAGCTCTGGGAGTGGTAGAAGCTGGAGCTGAGGGCCGTGGTTGCTGTGTGCTGCAAGCACATGCTCTGTCGAAGTGTCTTACCGCAACCCATAGGAATGCTACTCCCTTTCGACCAGGGATAATTTTGTTCTAAGTTCATTCAATTTTCGACCTGTTTGATGGATGGTTGCCAGTCGTGCTGAATTGCATTTTGGTTTTGTGGTATGGTATTCTGGCCATCGAAGCTGACATATGAACACTACTTAACAACTTTCCTTTTGCCCTGACTGCAATTGGAAGCCTGGTGCATTCATCAATCGCGCTCGCCAGTTAACCGAGGGATGCTCTAAGGCAAATACACTTCAAACTTTGAACATTGTGCCTTTCTCATAGTTTCTAACACTACTCCATGTATTTCCAATATCATTAGTGCTTTCATTAAACAAAGCCTTTAGCAAGTGCTACAAAATAATAAAATTGATTACATATATTATGTTTTAGATAGCCTCTTGCCAATGCTGTCTGACCAGTGTGGGCTATTAGAATACTGCACAAGACAGAAGTTAATGGGCTGGGGGTGGGGAAGACACTCGGAAAACTTCAGAAAGAAAAGCTTGAACACAACATAACAAGTAACACCCTGTAAAGAAGAACTGAAAAATAGAGATCGTTATGACTGCCTATTAAAATAAGCAATATAAAGGTGCTTTCTCTTCCTGAAGTTCCAGCATAGGACTGTCAGAGGTGAGCTTTGGGAGTTCTAGAGAGGAAAGACAGACTATCTTGCTTATGTTCTCATATTTTCACAGTTGTATATATTCTATTTATTTTGTCTTTTTACATTGGGAACACTTGGCAGTAGCAGTAGTGCTATTTGAGGAGAGTGTACAGAGTGGGCTGTCTCATGTACCTCACTCCATAGGACTTTCTGGATACTATTCCACCTTCCTTGAAACCAACATTTATTTAGTTATTTGTTTGTTTGTTTTTATCTTTACTCTGGAAAGTAAGACTTTTTGCTCTCAGGTTCTCTTCCCTGAGCCCTCTAAGGCCTCACCTTTCCTTTCTTTTTTGTTCCTTGCAGCTGTATTTGTAACTGCCTCATTGCACCATGGCCTCTTCTCTCTGAATTTGCCTTCTGTGGGTTATGTTGACAAGCCCAATTTTCCAAAAAACATGTTTCTTACTGGCTTCTCACCTGGTCATTTCCACATTAAAATGATAATATTGCTCTCTATTGAAAAGTGAGTTATCATGCAAGGGATACAAGAGTTGTCCTTGGATAACAAAAGACAGAGCTCTACTCAGGGTCCCAAGGTACTGGCAAAGCTGTCTTATTTCCTCATTGAAGTGGAATTTATCAATGCATTTGTGACATGATATGTGGGTATCTGCCTGCTCTAGAGTGTTGTAATCCTTGGCACAGGCATGGAAATTCTCTCTTTATCAGACCACTGCTACTGAATACGTCCCCAGAGGGGCCAGATCCTCCTTGCACTACTGGTCACAAAGCCCAGCCTAAAGCAGCAAACTGGGTCCACTCGTATGGTGGTTGTAAGAATTTTCAAATTCTTGTGAAATGAGACGCTGCTCCATTCTCTTCTAGTTTTCAGGATTTTGTCTGTTTACGCTGTGATTTAAGCTGTGAGTTCTTGCATGTTTGTCTGCATCTGGCCTCTTGTTTATTCAGGCCAACTTAGAAGACTAAAGCATATTATTTGCAAGTGGCTGAGATGCTTGGCTGTGAGGTTGTTAAAGACGCAAGTGCTGTTTTGCAAACATCAGCCTACAAGACTTGTCCAAACCACATAAAATGACTGTGTTGGAAAAGTTTTTATTTTAAATGAAAATGTCTTTTCAGTTTGATGAAATAGGCTTTTAATTTGCATGTTTATATATAGCACGTAACTATGTGAAAAACATTAGTCTTCTAGTTTACATACATGGTCTATAAAACTAGAGTTATTAGCTTAGTAGGTAATTATTTCTATGAAATTATTAAAATAGCTTTGAACAAGGATTTACATTACTACAGTAAAATAACTAACAGTTATGTACAGTATATTTCATTTTTTCAGCAGCAACATTTGTGTTTTGAAAGATTGTCTCTCAGAAACTATATCTTTTGGACCGGGAGGGGCAATAAATTAATGTGCATATTGTTTACACTTGCATTATAAAGAGCAATGCAAGTTATGAATCTGTAAATTAGCTAAAAAAGTCACTGAAAACAAAAGAATTAATATTCTCTCTTTTTAAAGAGTTTTTGATGAGATACTTGGTTCAGGTTATTAATCAGACAAAACACCTACTTTACGATTAAGTCATAAGTTATGAGATATTTTGTAAATTATGGAAGACAAATTCTAAGTCTAAGCCCAGACTGGAGTTTCAAATGCTATGAATACTGTATAATGGCTGTGTCTCTATAATGACACTGTGTGTGCTGTAAGTAGAAGTAATAAGAAAGTCCCTAAGAAAGGGTTCCAGAGCTCCTTGACAAAGCTCAATAAAAGACAAGGTTTTAAGGCAAAAGCTATGCTAGGCCCTTTCACGCTTCTAACTGTGTATGATCAGAAGTCACCTAACTCCACATGCTCTAGGTCCACTTCTGGCATCAGGCTTGAGATCTTTGACCTCAGCAATCAGGTTATTGCTTTTTGCCAGAGCTGGCCCCTTTTGAACCAGTGCTGAAGCACAAGCTAAACAGGAAAGGGAATGGCTGTAAATCCTTAAAGCTGGAACTTTTAAAAGTCCACACTGACAAATGCCAATGTAGAAATACTCTGTGATAGATTACAATTCAATAATTCATTTTCTAATGCCTCTGGGACCTGACTGGCTGGTGAAGAGAGGGCCAGGCTATTTTTGGACAATAGACCCTATAGCAGACCTCCTGAATGGGACAGCCTGCTCCTTGGTGTGGGGATTGGGACCAGCCACACAGCTTGGAGTTGGAGCTAGTAGAGCACAGGCCTTCCTATGTTCTTCGAGTACTTTAGAGTCTGGTTCATTATAAAACTGGCAGGGAGCTTTAAGTCCCTTTCTCAAGCAATTCTGACATGTTTTTGGTTGAACTGGAATGTAACAAAATGTCAAAATCTCACATCCTCCATAAAAAGCAAATAAGTTTGTCCACCTATCCTAGCTCAAGGATTAAAAAGGTTGTTTTCACTTAAAATTACCACCTCCCTTTTTCCCACAAAAAAAAAAAAAAAAAAAAAAAAAAAATCGAAGACTGCATATATTTCTAATAGCAAATATTTTTGATAGAGCAAATGGCAGATATGCTACTGTCCTGTTTTCAGCTAGGATACAGTTAATTTTCCTCCTAGTAGCTGGTGTGGTGCTGTGTTTTGGATTTAGGATGAGAATAATGTTGATAACACACTGATGTTTTAATTGTTGCACAGCAGTGCTTACACTAAGCCAAGGACTTTTCAGGTTCTCACGCTGCCGTGCCAGTGGGCAGGCTGGGGGTGCCCAAGTTGCTGGGAGGGGACAGAACCAGGAAAACTGCCCCAAACTTTGGGGAATATCGCCGAAGGGATATTCCATACCATATGGAGTCATGCTGAACAATTAATACGGGGTGGCTGGCTGAGGTGGGGTGGGACCACTGCTCGGGGATGTGACAGGCATCGGTGAGCAGATGGTGAACAATCACATTGTGAATCACTTGTTTTGTACACATTATTATTATTACTATTATTATTTATGTATTTATTTTCTGTCCTTATAAACTGTCTTTATCTCAACCCACAAGCTTTTACTTTTTCCTGATTCTGTTCCCCATCCCACTGGGGGGAAGGGTGAGCAAATGGATGTGTGGTGTTGAGCTGCTGGCTGGGTTAAAGCACAACAACTACCTACTGTCAGTTCCTTTCTGTCCAGACTTGCATATCTAGAAGAGACTCTATAGAGCTGTTTCTTAATGTAAAGGTACTAATAAATCACTTGCTTTTAGTTCAACAAGTGTCTAGTATATTTTCAGGGGAAGAGTAGAACTGAAAGGTACAGTTTCTAAATCTGTGCTAACCAGTGCCTTTTGTATTTCAATTGCTCTGAACTCTGAGTTCTCTCTCATGTCAATAGCCTATCTTTTTAAAAGCCTACTGATTAAGTAAATAATTTTGTAGCATGTGAAAATCCTTGTATTTAATTTGATGAGATGGGAAGCTGTATCTCCCCCTTAAAGTCTAATTAACGTGGAGACTATCTTCTCTGATGAGTTCATAAGCTGTTCGCAGACAGTTGGGATGCAGCAACTTTGCAAGACACTGTTTAAAGATCTCTGACATCTGAGAAAGCCACAAAATCCAATAATCCTACTTTCAGAACTCCAGGGTGTCCTCTGAGATCAATCTCATATCTAAACATCACATAAAGGGAGTGCATTGCGTTATAGACTGGTTTCTATTGAACACCAAGTAAGAAGCAGCATTAGACATTCTTGAAGAAGAACTTTTATCAGGGGAATAGAGAAGGTTGTCGAATCCTCAAAATTTTACCCATGATTAAAGCAGCACTATGAAAATTGTTACATTTTTAACAAAGGTCATCTTATCCTCCATATAGTTCTCTTGAGGTTATTCAGAAAATTATATATTAGGAATAAAGTTGAGCAGCTTTCATGTTTATCTGTGCACGTGAATAGAGCAAGCATTAATGCTCTTGTCTCTAATCACCAGGCTCTCACCTCAGATGTCCTTCCAAGTAGTCCTGGGTTCTGTTTTCAGTTGTGCTTTTGGTCCACATACATTTCAATAAAGTTTTGAGGCAGCTTTAAATACAATGAAACTGTCTGGAAAAAAAAAGACATGTAGGATTAGTGCTGTATTGGCATTTTTGTTTTTCTTGCATATGTATTTTCATGTTCAGGAGTTCAGGAAAATTACCAGTCCAATGTACTGCTATTCCACAGCTTTATTTTTCATAGCATTATTAATGGACCTGAGCATTAAAGACCTTTATAACTGCTCCGCAAAAAAAAAAAAAAAAAAAAAAAAAAAAAAAAAAAAAAAAAAAAAAAATACAAGACTAAAAAGGAACTGATGCTACATGTTTAATTTGGGCTGTTTAACCCAATATACCAGCTGAGGTGTGGAGTTATTCCAGAGTACCTCAGGGAAACGCACATCAGGAGAATGTTTTACTTTGTCCCAACAGGAAAAATTCTCACGGTGTCGGTCACAGCTGAATAGGGCATAGTAACGCAGTTACAGACGAGAACTCTTATCCCAGTGTAGCTCTTTGCAGGGAAACTCAAATTCAATTTTCTTAATTTGTTAATTGATTGAAAATTTTAAGGACATTTGTGTGACGATTAAAGACAAGTTTTCCCTGTCTAGCTTTATTCTGCTTTTTAGTGGAGAGAAAACTAATTTGATGCTTTTTATTTTTAAAATGATGCAATTAATGCAATTTTATTGCTTTCCTTTCTTTCTTTTGTTTTCCAAAGATGTGTTTGTCGGCCTTAAATCTACATACTGATTTGGGCAACATTTCTTTTGAACTTCACTTGGTAAACTATTACAAGATTGCAACAAATAATTTATATATACTCAAAGTAGGATTCTGAGAGAGCTTTTCAGTATTGACCTTTCAGATAATCTAACAGGATTTCATATAAAGCTCTCAATTCTGAAAAGGATGGCCAGATGCAGACATAACCTGAGCAAATGAATTTGCGTGTCTGTACGACCTACCTGGGTAACTGTTCATGCAAACTAACATTGCATTGCACAGATGCAGCGCTATTCAGATACCACAATACTGCAGGCATGCTGTGATTGTTAAACCAGTTGTTGGATTCAAATATGTAATAGCAAAAGTCTCCTTGGATTATAACCTCTGGATTGTGAATATTTACCTCTAAGAAATAAGAGCAGTTTGTCTGGAAATTGCATTTGAGTTTTTGGGTTCTGCCTCAAGCTTTTAATGTTTTTAGCTGGTCGCGTGTTGGACTCCTCCCTCCTTTCTAGTGCCTCTCCATTCTCAGAGAGAAATATCAGTGCTGAGAGGCACAGCATTTATGAGCAAAGGGAAAGTAGTAGTAATAGATGCAGTGAATTAAGCAGAAATATTTTGTGCAGGTCTAAGAATGGGAAGTATTGTGTGCTAACTGTGCCAGACCTCAAAAAAATACCTGTTTAACACGTCCTCTGGGAAACGTGATAAGTTGATGTAAATAATGACTACAGAATAATCAAAGTAAATTAAGATTTATTTTCCTGAACTGGCAGTTAGTAGATGATAGCTGTTTCTAACACCAGTGTAATTCTGCCAGAATACAGACAAGGGGACAGGAGAGTACTCTGCATTCAAAACTGTCCAAAAATAATGTGTCAGTAACATGAAAACTCTGACCAACAGCTCCACGTTGTCATTTGTCTCATAAATTATATAATAAAATAAACAATTCCCTATTTCCTGTAGCTGCTACAGATTCTCAGCAAACCAGGATTCATCACCCTGAAGTTGGTTTCTAGTTAACTTGCTTGTGGTCAGGATGTTTTGCCAAAGCACTTATCTCATTTTGATACCTTTAATATTAATGATATGCACACATTTACAGGAACAAACCTGGTTCTGGGGCGTAGAGTTCTAAAACACAAATGTAGTATTTGTGCTGCCACATTTGCTAAGAAGTGCAACTACAGGTACTGTGGTTATGGAGGGCATTTGTTGATGCCTGTGCTGCAAAACCTTACTGTGACATCCCTGTCAGCTTGTGAGGAGTCAATGGAAACATGTTTTAAGATGATTTAAAATTCTGTTTTAATTCTTTTTAATGGTTTACACGTATATTATATTTTCTACTTTATTCTTTGAGTCAATACGTATCCAATGTAAATGCAGTTCGTTTATATAGAAATTGATGTTCTGTCCCTCATTACCTATATTTCTAATGCATTCTGATACACTAGTAAATAGACTTGTCTGATTAATCATTAGCACATGAAAAGAATTAGCTGTCTACTGCCAAATGGAACTATTGACAATGTTAATAAGACCAGCTACTGTATCATCTGGAAGCTGGTGTTTTTCAGAAAGGCTGAAAATGGGTGGTATTCCATTTGTGCGCTGAAACTGAGTGACAGAAGTCATCTGTCTGTATAAAAGAAAAATACTAATTTCTCCATATGTCTTTATGTATTCCTACCACTAAAATATCATAATGCCTTTTTACCAGGGGTATTGATTGGACAGCTTTCATGCCATCTTCAGTTTGGTATTCAGACTGAGGAAAAAAAAAAAAAAAGATAAAACGTATTTTCCTTCAAAGCAATATGTGTAAGTTTCTAGGAGAAATTATGCGGAGAAAAAAAAAGCTAAACCCTTGTCCCAAATAGTGTGTCGTTTTGCTACTGTAAGTCAGCTCAGCAAGTTTAGAAGGGTCACCACCCCAGCATTTAAAACTAGTTGTGATTTTTCATTTTTGTTCACATCATTTAAAAGCATGATTTATAAGCACTCCAGTATAATGGCCATAAATAGGCAAGATAACTGTCTGATAAAAGCAGCAAGCTAATTTACTAAAATCTTGTGAACCATTTTATTATGGTTTGCACAATATCTGCATTGTATGATGAATATTTTGTAACGGGTGATGAGAACACTTGCTGTTCAGTGGACGAACTGGCTGTTTGAACCCTTTCTCAGATGCTCAGAAATCCACGTAGTGGTGAATGGTTGCGAAATGCTGACAAGAAAGCTGAACAGAAATTTATGAACATATCATTAGTAACTTTATATTATTTGAATATATTGGAAGGCAAAAAGATGTCAACTACATTATGAATATTTTAATAAACACTGTGTGCATCTAATTGCAACATATTACATGCAAGAAAGTTCAAATATCTAATCCCGACACTTTGAGAACTTTCCCCTGCTCATTGTCTGAGCAGGATTTACCACAGCAAAACAAAATGATGTAGAGAGAGCATCAGCTTGTGCTGTCCTTGTTCATCCCTTGTATGACAAGAAGTCACAGGGTGATCCAGAGACTCACTGTCAGTGTTTCCTCATCTGACCTGTTTGTTCTGCAGCAGTCTGTGCAGTGGCCTTGGAGCCAGTGGTTGTTTCCCTGCTGGGCTTGTTACCCCTGCCTAGGAGTGCATCTTCTGCTTCCCATCCCTTATAAATGCTCTCTGGGCTTAGAGTCCTCCATGTCTACATTGACCTACTGTCTGCTAGAGCCTCCAGCAGGGTGCTAGGACGGGTGTCTCTTGGTGCCATCAGCAGCCTGTCACACGTCTGCACCAACAACTTCCCAGGCCAGGGCTGCTTTTCTGCCAAAGCCCTGCCTGAGCCCTCTTACTACTTTGTAGCTCAGCTTCGGTAAAACGTAGCATGCAAAGCTCCTTCGCATGAAGAGAGTACGTCAGTTCTTCCTATAAATCCGTAAAGTAGTGGCTGTACCATGTGACATTGACTCAAAGACTTTCTCCTCTGGACATTGGCAGCTCAGGCAGGATCTGTCAGTGGCTTTTGATAACTTTCAGACATTTGGTATCATATCATTTAAGACTTTTCACCTGGAGAAGGAAATGAGATTCAGCAATACTTGGGCACTACAGTTGTATCCAGTATCGTGTATGTACATACCTTATCACTAGGAGGTAGATATTACTCCTGTTTTAGACAAACATACGTATATTAGTCTTTCTATAAAAACTATATAGGCAGAATAATGGTGTGCTATCTTAATACTGGAATTCATCGTTTAGCAGACAAGATGAGCCTTAGCCACTCAGGCTTTCTACATATAATCTTTTCTGATTTTCTGGACTAGTCTCAAAAGAGAGGTGTCAAACAAATGGCCTGGGATTGCCACCAGCTTTGCAGCTGGGTTAGATAAACTGGTCAGCAAGTGCACCAGCATAGCAGAACTATCATTATCCCGATGCTGTTGAGCAGCATGAGAATTGTCCCGTAAATATATATGTATCTTGTAAATTGATTTATATTTCCTGTACTTACATGTACTTCACATTAGGAGAACTGGTCACAACTGCAGTTATTACAGATATATTTTTAGAAAGCCTTTTGGAACTTTGGACCTTGTAACCATAGTGTAGAAAGTAGCATCTTTGCATTTAAAATTAAAAACAGTCATTTCAGATTAAACTCCTTTCCACGTGATGCTGATTAGATAAGTAAACATGAGTAGTGCACTGAAAAGCAGATTTATTCATAGATAAGTTGAAATGCTTTTTGTTCACCTGTGATAGCTAAATCTGATAGAGACTCTACTAAGAAAGTGAATGTTATAAAACAGAATGTAAAATTCCATCCCTAGATCCTTCTTAATGGCTTTAGGTATCTTGATGCCTTTTTGGTTCCTTCAGTATGAAAGGGAGCTGATACCTTCCTGGAATTCAGATTTCTGGTACTTTCTGTGATGGTTTGGGATAGGAGATAAGAGAGTGCAAAATGCTGCTCTAGCATTCTTATGTGAAATACAAGGTTTGTATGGTTCAGAATGTGTAGGTGTGAATGTAGAAGCAGAAAAGTATGTAGTATGTATGTAGTGAGCAGAAAAGGTATAGACAGTAATATATGTAAGTGTGATATTTTTAATATGGATAGAATTAAAATACAGCTATAGAAAGTAAATTACTGTCAAATACAACATTCAAATAAAGGAAAAGAAGCTACCAAAAGCCCTATCTGAACACAGGTGGAGGGATGACAGCATGTATATATACATTTTTGTGTCTGTGGGAAGAAGTGGCAGACCAGTACTCCTAAGTCAAATATAGGTTATGAAGTAGCTATTTTCAGATCTTTTAACAGTTCAGTTGAGAAGAAAACATTCATATGAACAATTTTAGAAAATTCAAAAGACTTATTTTGCTCAGAATAAAGAACTAATCTGCAATCTCTTTAACCATTCCCGTATTTATAACTCAGTATGAGTAAAGCCATTTATATTAATATGGATTCACAGGATGGAGCTGTGAAGTTTGCTGTATTCAGCTTTGTTACTACCATATTTATAGTGTTTAGATTGCATAGTATCAGTGCTTCCTAGGTTCACTTACCAGTGCTTTTGAGACTCTGTCCAGGGACCTAATTAGTGCTTGAATTTGCAGTTCTCTTGTAAGAAAAGTGCTACATTTAACATAAGTCAATGGGACTTTTACTTTTGCAAAGACTGTTGGATCAGACTCTTGCTGTATACGAGAAATATTTCAGCTCAATGACCTTCTCTTTGCCATATTTGAAACTCAAGCAAAAAGAAGGTCATTGTTTCATTAAAAATATTAAAAATTCATGATATGTTTTGGTTTCTGCACTTGGATTCCTGGAGTAAATAATACTAATGGTATATTTTCAACATGTCTCTTAGCAATTACTGTATATTATGTAAATACTAGCAGGTAGCATGGAGTAAATCTGTAACTGAAGAAATATTGACTTGAAACAAACTCATTTTAATTGAGAAACAGTGAACTATTTGTGCCTTTTTACTAGTCTCAGATTCATGGTGTAACAAATCCTTAATTTCCTAAGACGGTACACAGAGAAACTGTAAAATGCCATTCTCAGCATTCAGGGAATAAGGCAAGCAGAACCGACATTTTTAGTAAAATAAACAACTTGACTAAAACCAATGTTGTAAAGTGCAAGTGTGAAAGTCCCACTTTAATTGTGAAAAAGAAAAAATGCATCCTCACTATGAATAAAGATGCCATCAGCAACATGCACAGAGGGAACAGAGTAGATAAATACCAACATACTACAGTGATCTAACTTCATAGAAGGCAGATACAACAGATCATGTTTCCCTCATGACTACATAGTGCTTTTTTTTTTTTTTTTACTCAATGCAATAACATTGCTGAATGTTTTAATGAAACATGTTTTCTAGCAAATTACCTCTTGCCAGTATTGCTTTTTTTTTTTTTTTTTTTTTTTAAAGAAAAAAAATACTCTGGAGCTCCATTCAGCATCTTAACTCTACACATTAAAAATAGAGTGAGTAAGCTGAGTCTTACAGATATGCCCTGCTGTTGAGTGGAGTCCTTCATGCAGAGGCCCATACACGTGGTGTGGTAACTGGTACTTGCTCAGAAATGCAGGCAGGGTCCCTGCCAGGGGTTCCCTGCCAGGTCATGGTGTTGGCAAGGAACAGAAAGGAAATAGAAACAAGGGGGTGTGTGCAGCTTCAGATGCCTGGGCTCACTTGCAGATGTGTACACAAGGCAGCCTTACCTCTTTGAATACCACATGAGCAACCGGCAAGTGACTTTTCTTCTGTTGGTGTTACAAAGTGTAACAGTTTTCTGATTTTCATCACTTAGTGACAAAAAAGTTTTTTCTTTTGAGAACATTTCAGAAAAACAATCATTTATTGTTCTAAAACTAGCAGTTAGATACCAGCAATAGCAAAGTCCTTATTACTACTTTTTCCATAGGATTATGTTTGCCTTGATGATGCCTACTTCCCATAATCCCCAACAAACATGCTACTCTTGCACTTGTGCATATCAGCTATACACACTTTTGATATTTTATTCATGTCAAATGAAGTAGGGAAAGATTTAAAACTAATAATTTAAAAAAAAAAGAAAAAAGAAAAATGAATGTGTTTTCATAAACCTTACTCTGCAGCCTTTTCACTACCAAATTTCCGCGTGTTTTAATAATGTCGTGCAAGCCCTCTTCTGAACATACTGATCAGTGTTTGGATGGTACTGAACTCTCATTAGAATTAGCAGGCATTAAGGTGCTCTGTGCTTTGAAAAGCAAGTTTCTGAGGGACAAGATCACATCTAAAAGTTTTTAGATGATACTTTAGATCTGATGCTTATTAGGATTCTGTGTGTGGAGTTTTAGACTAATTTCTCGAAGGAATCTTTGTTAAATATTCCCTGCAGCTTACTGGTGAGCAAGTCATTAAATCAATCTATGTAATGTGGGTTTAGTGTTTTTGGGGGGCTTTTTGGTGTTTTTTTTTTTTTTTTTTTTTTTTTTAATTATTATTATTATTATTTTGATTGGTTGGTTGGTTGTTCTTTTGTTATTTTTTTTTTTAGATTATTTTTTTTCCTTGCTAAGGACAGGACCTTGTGTGTGGTGTTGAGTGTCTTTGTCTTCTTTTGGAAGGTGACAGCTTGGCACAGAATAAGATTTTAAGTAATACTAAAGGAAATGACATCAAAAACTGAAGGTTGCCATAGAGATCTGTGTGTCTGGATGTGGAAATACAATATATCACTGTGTATTTCAAAATCTGATTCCCTCACGCTCCTGAATGTGTAGGGCTCCGCTTACACACCACAAAATATTTTGCGACAATAGGCCAAGTCTTTCTACCTGATTTTTCTGCCTTTGGCATCCTTAGAGCCAACCAGAAGCTGTCTATTAAGAGCTGAAACCATTTTCCCTTTCTACTCTGAGTTTAAAGTAACCTTGAATTTAGTGAAATGTCCCTTACATAAAAAGGTATATAGGTTAAAAATATAGTTGAATGATGAAGAAGCAACGTGGCAGCTCTCTAGCTAAATAGCTATTGGAAAGTATGATAGAAAAATGTAAAGTGCAGCATAGGATTTGATGTAAATTTTTGATGTAAAATAATTTCATTCAATTCTGAAAAGAAAGAACTGTGAGTTACTGTATTAGAGAGAGTCTGATTTTTGAGAAATTTGAACAAAGCCAGTGTGTCAAAGTAATACTATCTAGTGTAGTGGTTTGACAGTGTACTCGCATTTTTTTTGTATGAGAGGTGAAGGCTGGAATTCACCAGAACTAGTGTGGAGGAAGGCTGCACTTTCTTTAGCAAAGGTTTTGGGAGGGATCCTTCCACTGCAGGTGGTTTCAAAGGCAGTCAGTCATTTTGTCTGGGTGCTCCCATGCTACAGGAGAACCAACAATTCTAAATATTTATCCTCAGAATATTCTCTATCCAAATGTAGCAGTTATTATTATTATTATTTTAGTTTGGGGCGGTTTTGATTTTATTTTATGTCTTGCATTAACATATGTCTGTTTATAGCAAATGATTAGTTGTGCCATTATTGTTTGTCAAAACTACTACAAATGTGTTTTTTATTTTAAAGGTTACTCATTTCATTATAGATGGATTAGTATTTTATTTTATAAGCCCTAGCAAATGTTGTATAATGAAAAGGTTAACCCTTAAAATAAAGTAAATGCATGTTCAATGATTAAGTGGCTTGCTCATTTCCACTGAAGAAACTATATAAATTACTTAAGAGCCACATGGACTTTATTTATGAAGCTTATGGATTGCTTTTCAAAGTTCATTGACAGGGATCCTTAAATTTTTACTCATACCAGATTATACTATAATATTTTAATACACTATAATATGTTAAATATTTTTTACTATGACTTCTGAGTTGCAAACATAAAACGGTATTAAATTGTTGGCATACTGTGTTTTGTTAGTTTTATTTCAGTTAATATTAATTTGACTATACGATTGAAAAAATATTTTTAAAGTCCTCATGTTCTTTTATACTATATTTTCTAGCATATATTTTCTAACATAAATACAATGAAAAAATGTGGAGAAGAAATATTGTCAATAGTATAAACCACATGCAATTGAAAAGTATTTATACAAATTTATTTAAGTATTTGACAGGTATCAGTCAAAATAATATGAAACATCTGTAATATTGTATAATCAGATCACACATTTACATTTATAGTAACCTTAGGCTTCGTATCATGAAAACAAAAAAAGATGCAGGAAAAATGCATCCCACTATCCTTTTATTTCATCCTAATATCTTTTATTTAAAATTGTCTTCTATACTGGAATCTTTGTGACTTGTTCATTATATATCAGGAATATATCAGGAATGCGATAAAGGTTGTGAGAAAGCAAATCACATTATTCAAAACTGGAAAATTCCTGCCAAATCTTGCAAGATATACTGCTTGATTTTAATGAAAATAAAGCTTTTAATGACTCGGAATTATTCTTAAAGCAAGACTAGAATAAAACCGCATCAGATTCATCATAGTTTATTAGTGGATGTTGTTCATACTCAATTAGATGAATTTTATGTTTCTAGTTTTTTCATTTTCTGGTTCATCTGACCCTCAAGAACAGAAGATGTCTGTAAATGTTATTAAGTTGCTAAACTAAGGGAAAAAGTTCTGTTATCAAATGAATGGGCCAGAAAGTTGATATCTAGCCCTACTAAAGCAATGACAAATATCTTATTCAGTTAAAGGCTGTAAGGAGTTAATTCCAAATTGTTAGTAACTTTCTTTAAGTAGCTGATAGTTTATTTTTCTACATATGTGGAGAAAGTTTAAAGGATGTTCATGATGTTGAACATAACATGGAGTACGCAATTTTGAACGTGTAGCTTCAATAATAAATTTTGAAAATGCTTCCAGTTTTGAGCAGTCACTGTATTTGAAGTTTTATTGTACAGAATAGTTTAATAAATAAGCCTCACCTTGAAATTTGCAGAGGTTTTGCAAATATTTATATATCAAAATGAAGTATCATATAGATATCTAAAGATCTGAAATTCTTGATATGAAATTTTAAAAAGGTTCATCCATCCAGAATGATCCAGAGAGATCTGGAACTTAAGATACTGGATTTGCTTCTTCTGATTGTTATTTTATTTGAAACAGGTTTTCACGTATGTAAAACACAACCTATGACTACCTGGAGTGTTCATGGGAAATATTTACATGATCCTTTTCTTTCTTAATTCCCTTTTCCTTTTCCTTTCATATATTGCTTTAAATACAACGTCTATGGTAGTATTTGCAGGGAGGAATAGGATCCACAAAGTAGGTGAGTTTGGAAGAAATACCAAACATTGTCTTCCTGAAAGTGGCTCAAATATGTAAATTCAACGCCTGAGTTTTTACTTAAAGCAAGTGTTAGTTTTAGAAACGTGCTCTTCTGTTGTTTCAATAAGTGATAATAAAAAATATAGTGGGAAGGACCAGTCCAAAGAGATTCTTAAGAATAAAATGTAACAGCATTGAAACAAATGGCCTGAGTGATGGGTTACTGGATAACATATTTTGCATGTGTAAATGCAGCAGAATTCTGTATAAACTAGTACTTAAAATACAACAACAAACACACACAAACACTCACACAAAAACAAACAAACAAACAAAAAACCTCCCTTCCATTTACCTTCTTGTCTCTTTCATTTTCTCATTAGTGTAAAGAGGCAAAGACTAAGAGAACTCTATTGCAACTCATAATGGCCAGAATACATGATAAAGGAAGTTGATCACTACACTGTTTTTATGCAAATAAAGTTTCAAAAACTACATGGAGACAGTTATTTTTTTACCCAAAGCACGTTATAAGACAAAAACACCGATTCCATGTAACTAAAAATTAATGTCCATCTGTGACTTGAAAAACCTAGGATTCTGCTAGGTGGATGGCAAAAAAAGATTCCTGAGAGCTTGATGAAACAAACCTTGAGATACCTTTCTAAGCAGGAAGGGCAGCAGAACTATCCAGGAGAAAAGACCAAAATAATAACAATCATTAGTTTTGAACACAGATGGAACCTAAAGGGAATAAGGAGGCAAACTGATTAAGAAGGCATCCATCATACCCAGTTTTCATGTTGTAGAAATGATAAGAAGAACAAAAATAAAAATGTTCAGCCTAGGGTAAAGTTCTGTGCTGTGGGACACAGATTCACTTTCTATCATAATGCCAGTGGCAAAAAAGCTAGGCTGGAAGGAGCAATAATATATCAAGTAAATGAAGGCATGAAGTTCTCCTACAAAAAGGAAGATACGTACAGGATGACTTTGAGAGATCCTAGGCTGATGCATGTGAAGTACATGTATATGGCAAAAGAAAGCTTCCAGCTTTTCCACCTTTAAGGAAAGCTCACTTGCATCAATTCTGCTTTAGCTGGATTACAGAATTCGAGTTACAATATACAGTTTGTTAACAGTAAATGTTTAATAGAAAACTGTGGCCAGGTTTTGGTGACATCTGATGTCTTTCTGAAACTACCAAACAAGTAGATTATGAACAAAAGCATTA
Source organism: Nettapus auritus (assembly GCA_011076525.1). NCBI lineage: Eukaryota > Metazoa > Chordata > Aves > Anseriformes > Anatidae > Nettapus > Nettapus auritus. The sequence continues at coordinate 16,354,779 of CM021775.1, forward strand.
TTATTTAAAGGAGGCAAAACAGAGGGTGCAGTGGCTGGGACAAATAAGGGATTTTTCATAATGTCAAAACACAACCATTCAGTTTAGGCACATTATACCTGTGCAATTTCCATTTCTGAGTGAAAAACAGGGGGAAAAAAAAAAAAAAAAAAAAAAAAAAAAGGTACAGCGGGTACAGCGTAGAAAGACTATCGGTTAAAAAAGGTTATCTTGCAGTTCAGTTGCTCAATAGGGAAAGTTGAGCAATGAAGCTCACATGTTGGTTACCTTCACATGATTAGATATTGCATGAATAAAATGTCTATTGCTTTGAGCTATCATGTTCTTTTTGCATGTTCTATTGCTGGGCAGCTTTGTTATTTCTGGTGATGGTGAATAGCAGTTACAGTTTGCAAAGTGACAGAACATTAGTGTTAATGTTTCCTACTGTGTCTTTTTGTATGCTTAACCTATAAGACAGAGGTAGCGATGAGTGTAACATCTCTGTACTGTGTCCTGTGGTGCACCACAGAAATATTTCTTTATTCTAATTCATTTATTCTAAGTTATTTAGACAAAGGGTAAGCCCTGAGAATAAGCAACTAGTAGCAAGGTTTGCCTTCCCTCTTGTCATATAGCTTGATGTATAGCTTCTATTGTTTCTTCAGGATCTGTTTCTGACTTTCACGCCCAGGTCTGCTGTCTGTATGTGCTGATATAGCTCAAGTGCATGAATAAATATTTGAGAAAAAAGTATATTAAATACGATACCTATATCTTGCTAGGCTACTAACAATTGCAGAGGAAGCACATTTGTTTTCTGAGGAATGGAGAGCAGAATAATTTCAATCCAGCAGATGAATTAATTAATTCTGGTAGCAATTCTCTTTCCAGTAGATTTTTTTTTTTTCCCCTGTCTACTTTTCCACCTTTTAAAAAAAAAAAAAACGGGGGGGGGGGGAAAGAAAGAAAATTGAACAAAAATATTCTCATGACTTCTTGAAAATTCATACCAAGACATTGGAAGACCAGATGCTAAAGTCTCATAAATTAAAAAGGCATTATATACAGCCAGCTGTACCATATAAACTCAGATTTTTATACCACATTGTGGTGTTCTGTGAATCCTCATTTGTTTTTCACATCTGCTCGGACCTGTACATTCTTCCCATTTATAAATTATAATTAATCATATGCTAGAACATATCTTTTATGTTAGAGGTTTAACCCAATAAGAAAGCTATTATAGAATACTTATTGGGTGTTTGTTTACAAATAAAAAATGTATTCTGTTTTCCCTTTTTGCTGATTAATGTAAATTGCTTTACTTCCCTACATATTTCTTAGCTTAAAAAAAAAAAAAAAAAAAAAAAAAAAAAAAAAAAAAAACCTAAAACATAATTGTAGGATAACTTATACAAGAGTATTATGGAGAATAAGTTCCATATAAATAAAAGTTTTTTTTGAGTTCCAGTGGGTTGTTCACTTCCACGTGAAAATGTTATGCTATTTGGCTCTTTGATGTACGTCCCTTCATACTGGCATTTCAACTTTCTTCTACTCTACTATTCTAATTTTTTTATGAGAAAGTTACTAAATTCTCCTCTAGACACATCTCTTAATGAGTGTTTTAATAAAGCCTTTGCACGATCTCCAAAACCAATTTCAGCTTTCTGTGCATGAAGGTGACACAATGAATTAAAAATAGATTACTTGAAATTCAGAGCTAAGGGTTTCAGCTGAGTCTACATTTTCCTGTAGTTTCCCAGTTCAAATTAGAAAATCCAAGGATAAATCGAAACCAACAATTTTGAATAAAGCAAAGCCAGAGTGACAAGTTTATAAGACACTGGAAATGCTGCAAAACATGCGGCAGTTCCCTAGAGGGTGCTCAGATCTACGAAGGCAGGAAGGCAAATTCCAAGTTTCTTTCCAAGCAGTGTAGGTTTTCATGTTATTGCTGAGGGATTGGTAGCATCTTGCTTAGAATATCCTGTATCCAGATCTGCTCACCCAGCATCAAGAAAGAGAAGCTCAGATCAGAGCAAGCCCAGGGAAGGGCCGCAGGCATTTGTAGGAGGGCAGGGAGTTTTCTTATGGGACAGGACTGACTGACTTCAGTTTGGCTAGCCTAGCAAAACAGGGGCTGCCGAGAGACAGAGCCAGCATTGTGGCTGTGGAGGCATGAACCGCTATAAAGTGACCACGAATAAATTTAGGCTGGAAATACAAGAGGCTCATCACGTGGCACAGGGCAGCTCTCTCCCTGGACTGTGACCCCTTCATTTGCGTTGGGAAAAGCAATCCCTGGCAGTGCTGGGGGCATTAGTCCCTAGGGCTTTCCTGCCTCCCTCACAGGGAGGATATATTCCCCAAGGCCAGGGCTTTATCAGAAGGGGGCTGGACATTTAAATACCTTCCTCTCTGAGGGCTTGCTGTCCTGTTTCTCTGAGAGCCAAATAAGGTAGTCGGGAATAATTCTTTCCCCATATTTGGCTACAACTGATGTATAAATAGTGGATAAAAGGTATGTGGCTAGAAGAAATTTTTAAGAATTGAATGTGTGTAAAGTGTGTAGATTTTTCCATCCTTCATTCACTTCATTAAATGTAAAGCAAGCAAAGTTTTAAAATAACTTTAATAAGTGTTTAATAGTTCCTAACACATTTGAATGGAAATGGTAATATTATCTTTTCCATGCAGGAGATGCTATCAGGCAATAATTTTAAAATTAATATTTGCAGAACTATATCTACCATGTAAATACTTAAACTTTTAAAATTCAAACCCATTTATGGATTCTGAGAGCCTGATTTTGTAAATATACATTTTTAGTTTGTAAAGGTTTTGCAGTACACTTTGAAACATATATACATTAGGCTTAGAGGCAAAAAGGAAGCAATGAGTGGTAAATTACTAGTGGCTGAAATAAAACAGTGTTTCAGGATCAAAGTGCGGGCCAGCATTAACACAAGCCTCTCTAAATTTTTGAATGTTTTCAATTCTGCAGCTAAAATTGATGCCAGAAGAGTTAGATTATATTTATTTAATTTCCCCCTTTTTATCATTACAAACGCCCTGAAATACACAGCACATAACACGCTCTGCTTGTATTTCCCTGGGACGTACATCATCTTCTGACTAGTGGAAGCATGTGAGTCAGAGTAAAATTTTGTCCTCAAAAGTGTGAACTGAATATACCTGGTGACCATGAGAAACTTGAAACGGATTATATTTGGCTGTCCAATATGGTGTCATTGATTAATAATGATTGAGTCTGTAATAACCATGCAAATGTAAACTATTCATTTATTCCAAATACATATGAATTGGAGAATGATATCTCACATAATCTGATGTTAGTCTATTCACTGTATCATAAAAATTAATTTGTCTAATTAATGACATTAGTCCTTTTATACATGCATAATTCATATTAATTGATAGGTCTGCCTAAAAAGAGTACCTTTTGGAAGAAAAATGATCCTATTAGTGCAAGTTTAATCCAAATCAGGGCTGACAAAGCATGGTGCTTTCAAGGCTTATCTCCAGCTTTGTTAATTGTCATAAGCATTCTAAATTGATTATTCTTACATTAACATGGGACATTCCATTCATCAATGCTCTGCTGTAAAGAAAATTTGTCTAATGGATTTGGGTAGCAGCACTAAATAAGTGTGTTGGTCCATTTTTCCACTGTAGCTACAGGGGTATTCAAAGCATATTAATTCACTAATACTGAAAAAATTAACTGCTAAAATATATAGAAATATCATACAAAATTAGATTTCTGACACTGAATAATTTTTGTGATATTTCAATAGTAATTGAGTGTGTGCACTAACACTTTTATTGCTTTTCTGTTTCACAGATGCCTTGATAAACAGCCAATGTTAATATTTCTTATGAGTGATGTTGCTTCACCTTCCAGGGCCACAGGGGCACAAAGCGTAGGATAAATTAGTTAAATATGCATTTTAAGGAGCTGCTTGGAGGAGCAAATATTATAACGTAGTCAGGCTTTATAATGTACAGCCTTATAGTTAGCATTTTAATAATTTATTTGCAGAAGATCAAGTTTACTATTGGTCAATGAAAGACATCAGAAACAGACTGGGACTTTAGTGAAACAAGTGAATTTTAAAGTGTTTGTAGCACACTCTGCCAGTTAAATTATGTCTCTGATTAATAAATAAATAAATAAATAAACAAGTATTCATAAACAGAAAACGCAATCTTTACAAATTCATCTGGTTACTGCTCAGAATGTGAGGGATCGACTTTCAAAAACTACACTCCTTTTATAAGCATTTGCTGTGTTGGCAAAGGGAATGCACTTTATGTGCACTTTTTATGATACTCTAGTTTCTTTTCCCCATTCACCTGATCTTTGTTTGTCTTGCACTTTCTAGCATTCTGTTAATCACTGGAAGCCACTGCGGAATCAAATCTCTGGCTGTGCCAAGAATTTCAGGAAGCTTTTTATAGTACTTTGCAATTGGAGGCAAGCATCATAAAACGAATGGGGAGGAAGGGAAGATGCTGTCCAATAGAAGTTAAAGGTCTGTTCTCTCCAACTCTCCAATCGATGCATATTTTTCCACTTTGTTGAGCCCATCATTGGAAAGCAATCCATAAAATGGGGTTGTGTTTGACTTCCATGGCTTCTGTTGTAGTTTAAATGGATCCATAAAAGTAACAAAAACGCTTTTCCTTGTTTCTACTCATTTCAGTATTAATCAGAAGGAGTAGAAAAAGGCTTCAGTCTAGCTTGGGAGTTTTGAGGTTTGTTCTGTATTTGTTTGGGGCTTTGGATTTTCAATAACAAAGCTGTTTCTGTGACTGTGCTGCTTTATCTTGGCTTTCTGTTTTTGCTGGGCAGGTTGGAGATCTCTTTGGTTTTGATATTTGAATAATACAAAAATCTTTGAGGTTTTGTTCAGATTATTCAGTCAGTGAGAGCTACAGATATTAAGAAAATGCAGCTGAACAGCCGGCTAGGCAATTTGCAATCCTTTAAACACAAAACTTAGTTGAAAACAAACACCGTTGGTTTGAATTTAGCCCTTTGGGAAAGGATTTTACACTTGCTGATGATTTTATGTGGGAAGTGCTCTGTTACTCTGTAATAAATCCCTGGTAGTTATATTGCAATTGTACAGAATAGGGTGGGTCTTCAGTTAGCACCAAGCCAGGGATCAACATATCCTTAAGCCTGATGTTGCTTGCATTAAAATGCAGATGCTTAGGAGCTTATTGTTAATGTAGAAATGCAATGGCATGGACCACCTTTGGGTTTACCTCTTTGGTAATTCTAACTGGTTTCAGAAATGGAAAATAGTAAAACATTGGTTTCATTTGGTATAGGTATCCTAACACTGTAAATCTGATTCCTGTATAAAAATACACTTAGAATCCAGAAAAACAAACAAACAAACAAAGCCATTTACTTCTCCTTTCTGAATACCATCATGTGTGTGTATGCTGTCTTCATTTATCACCTTTGACTTAGATCCATTGGTAATTTCTAAATTATATATCCTAATAACTGAAACTAGGATGGATTGCACCTTCAAGTTTATATGCATTCCTGTGGTCTAAAAAAAATCCCTTTGTTCCAATCATGACTGGTTTTTCACATCCATTTTTAATCCATATGCCAAGCATTCTCCATAGGGTTCAAATTTCAGTGAAAAAGGAACACTTCCGAAAGTTGTTCAGTTTGGTTTACAGTAGACAATGTTTGGGAAAGACAGAGATATTCCATATCCCAAAACTAAAATATACCATATGTGCAGCTTTATTCTGGTTAAAAACAGATCAGGAAAAAAACATATATAATATTCTTTGTTTCCTAAAAGTAATTTAATATTGCTTTCAACAGCGAATCTGATACTCAAATTTTATATAGTAAAAATGGAAAAGCTATATATCTATGATAAAGAAGGAAATGAAAACAAATGACCTATGTTTAAAATCCAATAAAAATTTGACAAATACCTTCATGTCTGATATTAGTTGAATACATATTTCTAAACCATGTAAGAATTAATTACTGTTCAAATAATGTCATTTACCAGTGCCTGCATTTAACAGATTGCTGAGGTTGATATGGGAGTCTGGTGATTTTTATTATTTTAAAATGAATGGAACTAACAGGTTTTTACTGGTCATTCAAGGAAGTATTATTGGGTTCCAGTGTGCCTCTCTTGCTCTGAGTTTGAAGGATAAAAAACAAAGGGCTAGTTTTTCTCATTAAAACACAACAGTGAAATGAGATACTCCCTTCTTCTTCCTCTACACCACAAGAAGCAGAACACAATATTTCCTCCAAATGCTTTTGTTTGTTAGGGGTTTCCTGAAAGTTTGATTGTTTTAAGAGACAGGAGAAGGGAGGAGGAGTTGAACTTGCTGGAAGAGGCCTAATGATCTTATAGTTGTTATCTTAGAAGTGTCTGCAAGACATTGTTTTCCCAGGCTGACTAGGAGGCTTTTAAAATCCATTTACCTTAAGAAGTTAGACTTGACGGAAATGATTGAAGCATAGGACCTTCACAGAATAAAAATATATAAACTACTAAACTGCTTTACCTTGTCCACACATTTTGTGTGTGTGTGGTTTTTTTTTTTTTTTTTGTTTGTTTGTTTGTTTGTTTGTTTTTTTTTGTTCTGTCTGTCTGAGCTAAACTATATATTCATATTCTCCACAGTTTTGGTGCCTTTTGTCCGAGACATGTGTCTAGGTGTATATGTATAACTATGCTTAGATTTCTAACTGTGATGAGAATTTTGGAAATCTTTATGTTTTGAATTTTTGGATATGAAATTATGGGTCAGCTGGTTGCAGCTTTAAAATCCTCTCAATGAAATTCACATCCAATTACAATTCTGACTGCAGCGTTTAGAGATGTTCATATCTGGGCTTTTATTTTAGTCTTTTATTTGATTATAGTACAATTGCAGGAACAAATAAGATTTAGAAAACAAAACTATTTAAATGGATTTTTCCATAGTCTAGCTCTCCATTGTATACAGAACTAAAACACATTGCACGAGATTTGTGTTCCAGATGGGTAAGAGTAAAAATGAATTTACTGCAGAACAGATCACTTATTGAATAAATATATGCTCCAGAGGTCCCTTCTATATGACATCTGTCTGGCAGTGCGTACTCAACCCACACACGGTCCTCTTCTGTAAGTATCTTCAGAAAGGTTTTTTTTACAGGAACATAATTAATATTGGCTAAATTAAAACATCAAATGAATGTGTATTTTCCAGAAATACAAAGGCCTGGGGCACATGTTAGATTTTATCTACCACTGTGGGGAAGGAAAAACCAAGTGTAGTGGTGTTACGGCCATCACATTTCTGTACATATGTAAGGGCAAAGGACGCGATGGACTGACAGATCATGCTTAGACAAGAAATTACTAAGAATTAATTTTATGTTTAGAAAGGCTTGTATACAAAACTGCATAACTTCCCATTTTAATTGGAAGTAGGAGAGAAAAGGAGCAAGAAAAGTACGTATTCTGCTTCCGCTCTCCAAAAATTAATCTTGAAAGACAAGTCTCAAAACATGAGATTTACATCACCCCTGAGTGAGAATATCTGTGTTTGTTCTCACAGCACAGCTCTCTGTGAGGCCCTGGTTTAATAAGACTTGGCTCAGGTTCCTAATGGGACAGTCTGCTGCGTAAGGCCAAGCAGCTGGCTTACTCCCAGTACTTGTCTAGGTCGCGTTCCTCCTCAAGATCAATTGTCTGTAGGCTGGTGAGAGCAAAATGACCGAGCAGCCTTGCCTAGGGGATATTCTACAGAATCATGGGTTGTCTAAATGTAGCTGCGAGGTTAGATTCTCTGGATTGAAATACTGACATTTCAAAAATTAAGGAGTAATATCAGAGCAAAATCACCAAAAGATAGCTTATGTAAACTAATTAAGTTGGCAGTGTTTCAGTAACCTTCCAAATTCCAACCAGGTTACTGTTGAATTCCTTGCAGAAAGCTGAGGTTTCTGTGAGGATAGGTTTGTGGGCCTTTTTATTATTACTTTTTTTTTTTTTTTTTTTTTTTTTTAACCATTCAGTTTCACTACAGTTTTAATTTTGAGCCACCACAACTCAATGAGAAGTGCTTGTCAGAAATACAGCATGGCTTGCCAAACTGGTGCAGCAGCTCTTGTGTACATCAGATTATTGCTTAAGAATATGGCATGCCAATTACACCATGCTCTGCTACAAATTAGTGATGCCATGTCTCACTCTCCAAGAAATATTACGAAACATTGCTGCAGATAAAGGGCATTATATGGCCCGAAACTTTGTGATCATTCAGTAGCAGATAAAAGCTTTGCATTATCCAGGACACAATCAGATTTTCTCTGTCCCAGCCCTAAATGAAATACAAACTTCTAACACGTTGATAAAAGATTGGCTTTACCATGTTTCCTCTCCTCCCCCATTCCTCTGTAAAGCAATTTCAAAGTAAACAATGGCCTACCACCAAATAAGAGTTTACTAAGAATAAAAATTGAATTTAGTCTGCCTGTTGACAAGCTGATTGATTTGTGAGCTCTTATGACTGAATCGTCTCCTAAATGCGCTCTCATTTATCATGTGTGAGATTGTTTCAGAATCAATACCGGCTTAACACAGAAGCATTTCTGCCATGGACATTTTGAAAGCAACTTGCCTTCTCAATATTGCTGCTAATTTTTTCAGGCAGAATTATCGGAACAGTTTAATTGCACTTTGCAAGTTAGCACATGCTTACACTAGGTTCTGCTTTGAAAGGATGATTTTCAAAGTAACTTTTATATATCATCTTTTTAAAAGAACAAAAATAGATTAAAATTGGATTTTCCTTCCTCTTCTAATGGGGAAATCAGATCGAACTTTCTCTGGTTGTTAAATGTGCCCTTTGAAAACCCATTTTCCAAAAATTGGATTTCTTAAATTAGCTTTTTAACATAATTATTAGCATTCTATTGGAATAAGTACCAGAAGGCAGTCTGGGAGAAACTCTGCTTTTGTATATTCTTCTCTTCTTCCCCAGTGCTTGGAAGTGTTAAAGTTACTTTCTTTTTGATTAAACACACATAAATTACATTTTAAATGACTGAGAAAGATGCCTTTAAAAGTAAAATATGGTAGAAGGAACGAAGGAATGAGGAGAGAAAAGAACACAGTGGAAGGTTCAGAGCTTTTCAAGGAGTTTGTGTGTTATATTTAGCATGCAACCCTGCCTGTGCAAAAGGATGGGGAATGGCAAACTGAGCTCCACTCCACCCCTCCTGCTGCAGGGCAGTGTACAGTGGCAGCGATGGCACTTTCAAAGCAGTCTAGATATGGCAGGATTGATTTGGGAAACTTTTAAAACATTTGTTTGCACTCTGATTGAACTCTGAACCCTGCTAGATTTCTGTTCAACCATTTGAATTTGGTGTTTGAAGGACTAGGACGCTGGGAGCTCTCATCTGTGGTATCAGATGGTTCCTATCTGTTGATCTCAGCGCTCAGTCTGCTTACGGTCAGGGAGATGCGCTTGCCTAGTTCTGCCTGTAGGCCACTGGCTATGCAACAGAGCCAGGAAAGAGTCATGCTGTCACGCAGGAGCACCAAGTGCAGTTCTAGATAGCACCTCCTCTGTCATCCAGCCTTCAGGCGTTTCACAGGCTTCCACATCATACATGGATGTGTCACACTCAGAGCTAACTTTAGAACAGAAGACCTGTACTTACAGGACTAAAACATCCTTGTCAAAATTAACTATTGCAAACAAAATGTTATTCTATGTATGCATAAGTATACTACTTTATTATTATAATGCATTATTATATAATTATTCTGTTTAGCTATATTTAGATCTCATGGATTTTACCAAGGGGGGGGGGGAACAAAACAAACAAAAAAAACCTTGCATTTTAAGATTTTTACTTTTTCTGGGAGTGGCTCAGCCTCTAATCAGAACAATTGGTTACTCATACAGCCTCATGTGTTACATTCTTCACAGTTTGTAAAATATTTATTATACTACTTTAAACTCTTCTACCATGTTATCTTGCTCACATAAAAAGAAAATCAGAGATTTATTTTGAATTGTATTTTTGCTCAAAAATACTGAGGTGGTGGCAAGCCCTAAATCACAAAGGTAGTGGGTATGTGCTTTGTCTCTCCTTAGACCCAAACAAGTTTTTCTGTGACTTTAATTAGTGCGAGACACTGTCCTGATTGACTGAAATAGTTTCATGACCATAAATAAAGACCATGGAATAAATTCAGCATTCTTCTCAGGGAAAAAAAAAAAAAAAAAAAAAAAAAAAAGACAGTTGATGGTATTTGAAGGTGATTAATGTTGGACACAATTATCATAAATGAAAAATAAGGGGAGAGAAATAAGCATTTTAAATATGATTTCTACTGTACTACACTGTATAAATTCGAATCACATCTGGGGTTCATTTCTGCTCTAGTGGGTGCAGATAAAAACTCAGAGTAACACAGGGCCAAAATTATACAATTAAAAAAAAAATGTTTAAGCTTTATACTAAATATGTATGTGTTCAGCTATCATTCTCAAAAGAAAGAAGTGGTATTTTTTATGAAATATCTGCAACAACCTATTTTTATACCATAAAGTGCTATTAGGGCTTACCTCAGAGTGGGAGATGATGATAATGTATACATGCAGACAGATAAATGATTCAATTCTTACTTACAAGAACAGCTGACAGTGATTGGTTATGCTCATTTCCTTTATGCACACTATGTAGACCAGGAAACTCCAGGTTTCGTGGCCTTTCATGTTCTCCAAAGTAAATCAGTCACTCACATAATAATTATTAATTATTTCATGTTGACAGATTGTTGTACTGGTTTATGACAGCTGAAAGTATCATACAAAATGCGAGAAAATACAGCAACCGATAAAATACATTACAGCTTCAGTGAAAGCATAAATAATTATCAGCTGTTTGTAAGTAACTAGCCAGGTAAATTGAGATATTTGTTGTTGAGAGTTAGCTGACTGCAGTCGAAACCTTCAGCTTTGTAGATTATAAAGCTGAAGGTACATAACAAAGGTTTTGGTTCATATTACAGTGGATTTACTCAGGTCATATCTGAGTCTCTACCCTGAATATTAAGAACATATGTGGTTAAACTTTTATTATGCAAGATATACACCAGTTGGTTGTGAATTTCTTGCATTGTGCTGACTCCAATATTTAATTTCAACTTTAGCCCTCTCAGAGCAGTGGTGTTTGGAATATTTCTGATTTTAATCTGAGCTCTTTATCCTGCTGTGCTTTCAAACTGGACTCCTAATCACCTAGCTGAGTTGAACCTTTCATCTGGGGAAGGCTGTGAGGTATCCTAACCAAAGATCAAATACTCTCAACTGCTGTGCAGCATGGAAGGGAGCCAAAGTGATCACCAAATGCACTGGGAAAAAGGAAAGGAAGCTGTGATGTTCTTAATATTTTTCTCTATTAGGAAGCCCCTCTGAAGCTACTGAGCTGGGGATATCTGCTGGCAAAGCATGGCTTCTCTGAATAAAACATGGACCAGAGAAGGGAGCGGCTGTCTGTGACAGGTTTTGGACTTGATGATCCTTATGGGTCCCTTCCAACTATGATTCTAGGTTTTCTCCAGCAGCAGCTAGAGAGCAGCTTGTGCAGGCAAGCACGGAGCTCGAGGCACGTTGCCAGCACTGTGAGGGCCAGGAGAGCTGACTCTGTCTTCCCAGCCTTCTTAGTGACTGCCAGCCCCATACGTGTTCTTCCCCACAACTCAGTTCTCTTCCTGTAGTGTTGATATGGTGAAACAGAGCAGCAGAGAGGCTACCTGGTCTCTGCTTTAGAGTTGAGATGAGCTTCCCCAGTTAATTTTTTAACTGGTTGGCTAGAAGAGTAGATTTTACTTTGGAGGATCTACTCTCACAAGTGGTCACTGTATGAAGAGCTAGAAATGACAACTAAATGTATTCTTGATTTTGGTTTGATGTGTGTCATAGCCCTTTCCTTTTCTTTTACTAACTTTTAAAACATGGTGCAACATCTTTAGGGTCTCGATACCAAAGGTCTTGTGATAACTTTGGGGGTGTTTAAGGAAAAGGTGGACATGGTATTAGGGACGTGGCTTAGTGCATGATATTGGTGGTAGGGGGTTGGTTGGCCAGATATCTTGGAGGGCTTTTTCAATCTTAATGATTCTGATTCTATCATTCTGTGAACTGTGGAGTTATACTTGTAGGCAGTACTCTTCTCCATGCTGCAAAGCATACTTGGTGCTTCTGAGTGGTTCAGCTATTAACCACAAGCCACTGATGCTTTTCTATTTAAAGAGGGTCTAAAAGAATAAATGAGCTGTGCTATGAATCATATGGACGTTGTGTATCAGTACTCCTCCAGCATTATTTTTAAGTGAAATGTTGCTACACAAAATAAAAATCCCCCCTTTTTTTCATTTTACCATAACATATCACTATAATCAGGAAGTTTATTCATTTATAAACATATTTTATCTTTAACATCTCAGTCATATGCAAGTGAGTTATCATTGTTTGTATTATGCAGATGACTCACTTCCCTTTTGAGGATGTGCAAATCATATGTCATATACAATATCTGACCTTTCTTCTTCCAGTGTCTACAGGCCACCATTTGATTATTCAAACCAATGCTTACAGTAATGATAACAATGTCAAGAAAATCAGTGCAGAAGAAAAAAAAAATGTCCCTTAAGAATAGCTGATATTAGATACCTGCAATACTTAGATAGTACTCCAAAAGCAATACTGAGTAAAGTTAAAATAATAATAGTAGAGATCACTTGGAAATGAGGAACAGCATGGGAAAAAGAGCAGTGTGACACTAACTGTTTAAGAAAGCTGAGTTTTTACTAGATGAACTTCAAAACATGAAAGGCAAGGAGGATGTAACCCTGAAGACAGACCCTATTCCTGCATGCAAATCTGCCATAGCTTCAGATTGCAAATCAGACAACATGTCCTCATGATTTACCCGCTTGAAACAAACTTCCAAAGTGTTAACCATTTTGTGTCAGGGACTGTCTCCAGTAACATCTTTGAAGGGAAAGGGATAAGGCAAGGGGATTTCCCTGGAAATCAGCATGGTTTCTCATTTTTCCACTAGTCTCTAAATACAGCTGTTTGCAATATCATGAAACTACCAAAAAGATGCCTTTCTGAGGTGTCTGGCGTTATCCCAGATGGGTGTCAGTCCCTTGGGGTGTCAAGTCTTGCCAAAGCATAAGCTGCTTTGACATAAGCATAAGACATACAACAGGGATTCCCTTTAGTAACTTTTCCATTAACATTTGTAATGGGTCACTGTGATATTCTGATCAGCAGAATAAACAGATAATTTGGGTACTACAAGATGAAGAGAAAACCTTCAGTCCTGCTGAGGTCTGCACTACTCTACGCACCAAGCTATGAGGGGAGCCAGCTCAGGTCAGGAGCTCCACGCACAACACAATGAGGTCCAGGAGAGCTCGTGTGTCTGACTGTACATCGCACAAAGCAGCTGCTTTGCCTGTAAGCACAGTCTGGCCCTGCCAGCAGCATAGCTGTGTTTGCTTGGGGTGGTAGTGGGTGAATTGGCTCTGCTGAACTCGGGCTGGCCCCAAAGAGAGATGCCATGAGTGCTGTGTGCCTTAGGCAGTCAGTCTGCAACACGGCCTCCCTTCCGAGCCGGCGGAGTGACGTCTGCGAGCTTGCAGAGGGTCCCTTCTCTTCTTCACAAGCATTGTTTTCCACATGACTTTTTTTTTTTTTTTTTTTTTTTTTTTTTTTAATCTTTTAACTTAATTTCCATTACTCTGAGTCATTCTGTTTTGGTTGAAAATCTGTATTCTTTTTTTGTATAAAATCTCTGTTTATGACATGTGTCAGGATAGCGTATAAACTACTGCTGAATCCCACCTGTATTTTTAATCTGCTTGGAATGAGGGGATTTTACTAGCAATGGATGTTATTGCAATGATTTTAGTGTGTGTGGTTTCCTAATTTGCTAACCTTACTATTAAAATTAATATTTAGGTTTTATATCTTTTAAATGGGAATAATGATGTTAGTTATCTGATGTTTATGTCTTTTAGTCACGAAAATGTTCCTATTTAGGCTGTAACAGGCCACACACATGTAATCACAATAAATAGCATTTAATATGTTTACAGTAGTGGAAGGATGAGGTTAACTTCTGTTTTTATATTGATGGACTCAGCTGGACTTGGAATACTATTGTTTACAATTAGCTACATTTTTGTTGTTGTGCTTTACCCTCAAATTAAATCTTTATTTCATCAACTAACCCTAGGGATTCCCTGTTATAATCAATGTAATAAACAGCATTTGTTGATAGCCTATAGCTGATGTTCATTTGTAATTAGGCTTGTGTTTAAAGAAGAATAATTTTCTAAATTTTACTGCAATAATTTTCCTTCAGATTTATTTATGAAAGGCAGGATTAAAAGTTGACTATGGTTTGTCTTGTCTCCACATGTCTTTAAAGGAAGGGCACTCAAATGAGACAGTGTTTTCAATGTCTTTTTTAAGTACAGTTTCAGAAGGGAAACTGCTAACAGTCAATATGGGCAGCACACCTAAGTACCAATTACCCATTCCAAAATCTTCTGCTCTACTACTTTGCCAAATGCTTGTTAAAGACGTGGCTAACACTGGCTATGCACATAAGACCGAAGCATATGGCAAGTATCAATGACACCCTACTAAACAGAAAAAAAGAAGTAGGAGCAAGATGCAATGGACCAGGGCACAGATATCAGCCTCCATGTGAGGTTTTACTCACTGAAAAAAATGGCCAGAGGCAGAAGTCCAGCAGGACTGAAACATAAACCTTTAACAACTGTTCTTAGAATGCAGGTGACCCCCAAAGCCTCTACATGCAGCCAGCGCAGGGGCATTGAATGCAAGCTGCCTTACAGAGGAGTTTTTAACTTTACCCATTGTTATCATTTCTTGAGTAACTTTTGGAAATTTGGAAATGCCTGCCTATGAAACATAATTTCAGTCTGATGAGTTGATCTGTAGAGTTCTGATCTCACTTTGATGAAAGTAACCTTGTAATGTTTGTCTCAAGCAAGACATAACCAAAATTTCTTCAGTCATCTGAAAGAAAACTGATGAAGAGAGTGCTTTATAAAGTATGTTCTTGACCATCCAAGAGGGAACGTGAAGCTGGAAGAGGTTCCACACTGTGGGTCCATCATTTTATAAATCCTGTCAGATTAAGTCTATTTTGGATAAAGCAGAATGTGGCAAGTAAGATTTGCATCTCAGATTAGACCACTGCTGTTCAGAAAAAAAGAGGGAGAGAAAGTTTTGTTGTTGTTGTTTTTGGATACGAGTGGTTTAAAGCATGTATCTTAGTAAGCTCAAGACATCCCTTAGCACATTGCTCTAGCAGTACAAGCTCTCCAGCTTGCATAGTTAGTGCAGTGCTTTATTTCAATCTAGCTTGGTGCCATGTAGATTTACTCTTTGAAACAAGATTAATTCCCCATAAAACCACTGCTAATACTCTCAAACCTCCTGCTTATGTGACTGGTTTCCTGCATTCAACTCAGGGAGGAAGTGTCGATCCACCCATTCTGGGTCTCTGGTTAACACCCCCTGCTGCCAGCTGGTACGCGTGCTGGACAAGCTGAGCTCATTGAGCCTCAGACCAAATGAACTTTAATTAATAAAGGGGAGAAATACAGCAGTGATATCTGTTTCTTTATAACTTTGTCTATGGTATTGTATTTTCTAAGGTGTTTTTATCGATATTTCAGAAAAGGTTAATAATATTTCCTGAGGTAGTATTATCATATATATTATGAGGTCATGTAACAACTTATGTGCATATTTATAATTAGGGGACTGAATTGCTTATGGGTCAGTGAAGATAGTTCTAGAAATCACATCAATAATGTCAAGAAAGAGTCTGTGAGCATTTTTTTATTTTTATTTTTTAATTACAATGTTTGGAAGACCCATAGTCAAGGCTAAAAAATCATCGACAAGAAAATTCTTCCTCCATGCTTCTATTAGGACTTGTGAAAGTCTGCCTTACTCAGCTATGAAATCTTGTGTTGTAGCCTGCAGACAATAACGCGTTTTGGACTCTGATGCTTCACTAGCAGCACTTTTATTGCAGAAATATGAAAGAAGGTAATTGAAAAGATAGGTATACAAAATCTACTTATTGACTCGCATATGTTTTCTAGAGGCAACTGTCCCCAGATTTGTCATATTCAGTGGCAAAATTCTTAATTTCTAGTTGGCTAGGTGTTCAACCTGTATCTAGAGAGAAATGTATTCAGCAGCTCTTCTGTTCCTCAGGTGACAACGGATTTCTCCCCTAGGTTTGTTCTCAGAGCAGTAGGTCCTTAGTGAAGTTTAAAAATAAGAAAAAGATTATGTATGATTATGTATTGAAAAGATACAGACTTAGTTCAGCTGTGATGATTAAAGACTCATGGATCAGGATCTTCACCAATATTTCCTAGTTTTGTTTTGGTAGGTCTCTGTGTGTGTTACACACAAAGGCACAGTGGCAGAGATGCAGGGTGTAGAAGACTAGTGAAAAAGCGTAAAGGTGTTCATCTGCAAGGCACAAGTCCAAAAGCCTCTGATACTGACTTGGTATAGGTGCATATTGCCTGTGTGAAACAAATAGAAAATCTCAAGTGGTATTGCAGATGAATGCATATACATGACTTGGGCTGGAAGTTTGTGGACAAGAAGGTTCTAAAAGTTAGATGCAAGACACTCTTTATAGGATTGCTAGTTAGGATTACATCTTTAAGCACTAAGATACAGGTCCTCAAAAGTATTTGAGATGCCTAACTGAATTAAATGGTAATCAAGTATAAAAATAGGCATGAGATGCTGAAATGCCTTTAGGAACCTACTTCAAATTGGTTAAGCATATACATGTGAACACAGTTGTCTTGAAACTGTTTGTGGGTATCATGCTAAAGCTGGTGTTCACACTTGTGGTCCTGTAGTTTTCTAGGAAAACCATTACACTTATTAGAGACAGAAAAAGCAGGGAGAACTAGTTCTCCCATGAAGAAACATAAAGTGAAAAATGATCTTTTCTGCAGAAATAGCCCTTTTATAGGAAGTTATGTTTTTGAATTCCCACCATACATGCAGATGTCTTATTTCAAATTATTAGCCAGTAGTTCAAAAGAAAAATATGCTATATGATTGTGGTTATGACCAGACTGTGAAACTCTTAAGTGTGCTGAGTATTTTTCACTCTGCTGTGACAAGTCAGTAAGGGGTAGACTGTGACTTGGTGTGCAGCTGTCACCCCAGGTTCCTGGGAAGCCAGTAGAACTACGCTTGGGAGTTGCTGTTTGCCAGTGTAGCGAAGGGGCTCACAATCTGACCTTCAGTGACAAAGTGTATTAAAATTTGGGCTTGACATTTCAGGAAACTTTTAAGTGAGAATAAATTAACCACTTTATGCCAGACATCACAGCAGGCTTTGGAGATCACATAATCGTGTGAGGAAATGTGGCTCTCAGTATGGGAAGTTTAAATAAAAATAATTTTGTTTGTGTTCAGGTAACATTTTTATAGCAACAATTTTATGATAAACACAACAGCTGCAGTAAGATTGTTTTTCTTGCTGTAAGGCATAGTAGAGAGTGTTTGCCAATTTTCTGTCTCAAAAAAGGTGTCTTCACATCTTGATTTAGCCCTGAATAATTCAGCAGAATTTTTAATAACAGACTTGCATGTTATAACATCCTAAAGCATGTTATATCTTAAAGAGGCAGGAAGAAATGGGATGTTATCATAGGACTGCAATTCATAAAGAGTCATTTTAAACATATATCGTATATTATTTGGTTTATCACAAGTGAACTTTGCTTTGCCTCCTGTGACCCTGAAACAAACTGTATTCTCTTGCTGAACATGGTAAAAGGAATACAGAAAAGTAATATATTTTGTATTTAATTCATTCTCAGGCAAATTTTTGTTTGTTTGTTTGTTTTTCCCAATTGGCTTCTTTAATGGATGTGAAGTAGAGTATTAACACAGGGTATCAGATCTCCTATATCTGCAATTTTGATGTACAAATAAGGAAAAGACATTTTGCAATGGCATGTAGCAGGTACAAGAGCGTTAGTCTGAATTTTGCATAAGGATTATTTAAATTAATGGGATATTGTTTGAAAAAAACAAGCACTGACATAAACAAGAACATCTTCAGTACTGAAATAATACATATTTCTATGATTTTTCAAAACTCCTTTACTTTTGATTACACCATATTTACATTAAACTTTCCTGTCTCAATAAGGCACAATCATCTGGATTAGCAATGGCCAATTTTTGTGTCGCATAACCACATAAGTTAGCATAAGTTAGATGAGAGGAGAAGGAAGAGAGATAATCCTGGAAGTTTATACATAAAGGCTCCCAGGAGAGTCTGCTGCCCTAGTGAAGGATGGTTTGGGCATGGAGGTGTCCAGGCTTGCTAACTTTTACAGATGAAGATGTGCAGCTGCATTATAATGGCACTCTCTGCCATAGAAATGCCTGGCAGTTGCATGAAGTTTAAAAGCCAGCAGTTGGCCACCCCTGATTCAGGAGACGCAGAACCATGTGAATTCTCTTAAAAACTTAAAGAAATTATTCTTACAGTGTCAAATAAGCATATTGGGAAACTAAAATAAGATATCAGTAGGCTATCTTTTGTTGACAAGCACTGACATAGGAAGAGCAGAATAAACGTGGACTCGCTGCTGTGCCTAGGAACTGCGCACAGAACATGAACCAGCCTGGTGGGGTATTTTCCTAAAACAAAATGGCTGCACAGTCATTAAACTAATGGAAAATCTTTACAACAAGAACTTTCACAAAAGGATAAGTTACATGTTAATCAAACTTATGGCAGCTGCTAGAAGGCTTTGTCAGATTCTTTTATGACAAAAATCCACATGGGGCCAATTCACAATGCTGGCCAAGTTACAGGTGTCACATGTATAAAACATGTAGTCAGTTTAAGATTTAATTAGGACTTTCTTCTCTGATCATAACACTTGAAAGAAAAAAAATACACTTAGGATTTAATTTTCTTTGAGAGTGGTTATTAATTTGATGTGATTGATGTTAAATGGGAATTAAATCATAAACGTGATTATGCTTGTGGTTGGATGTTGTCTCAGCAGATTGTTTCTGCTTGTCACTTTTGAATGAGTGGTGACGTGATATGGCATGTTGATTTTTATTATTGCTTAAAGATTTCAATTTATCATCATTTGTCAGGAAACTGATTTTCCTCTTAGTCCCATTAATATTAAATCTGTCATAACTAGATTAGGATAGAATTGTTATCTACTGAACCTATGAGCCCTAGGCTAAATTTTACTCCCAGTAAAGAGACAGCATAATAATACAGAGGGGAAAACCAGCCAACTAACAAAAAGCAATGCAGGAATATGAATACCAACAGAAGAGAGTAATTTTTCTCCAGTAATTATGGTGTATATTTCTGCTCACTTGCCTAAAACAGATTTATGAAGTGTTTACACCTGAAACTGGAATCTCACTAATCACTACTAGAACGGGTAGGAAAAACTGCTAAGATAAGGCATTCAGAGATGGACTGAGAATGCCATATCTTTTAAACAGAGTAATTTACAAGTTTAGAGAGGAGTCATTTTGATTTTCCTGGCAGGGAACCCGCTGTTGTCTGAGGCAGTTGAGAACTTCTGTGGGCAGCCCCCATCCCATTTTGGTTCAGAATATACCTAGAGGAATTGTAGGATTTATGCTGACTTGCAGAATAGACACAGTGTTACTAACATGCTGTCCTCTTTTGTCCTGAGAATTGGTGAAGATTGGTTGGTGCAATATACCCTTTTAGAATCAGAGTCTAGTCGGAAGACCGCTAGGTCAATTAAATGGACTTCTGTGGTCTCACATCAAGCCTTACATTTGTTGCTCATTTGCACTAACCGGTATTCTTCTCTGGTACTTATTTGATGCCCATTACTGTGATATCTGAGAACAAAGATCATTGAGAACAGATACTTATTTCTACCAGAAAACAGAATTCTGTATTGTTGTAGGAGCAGAAGAATCCTATTAATCCACAAAGCACATCAGAGTATGTTCCACACAATGCAAGCCATGTGCATTCTGTACACAAGCCACAGCACACAAGCTGAGATAGCTGTGGCAGATCCTTCACAGTTGGGGAAGGAGGGGGAGTAAGAATATATTTTTTTATTTTTTTATTTTTTTTTCCTTTAGTTTTTGGGGTGGAGGAAGGAAACTTCTATAGCCAAAGTTTTGCTTTCCGGATAAAATTTGGGTCTGAAAATAAGTATAACCTTGAAAAAAGAGTTTTTTTTGTTGTTGTTGTTGTTGTTTTTTTTAATACATGATCCCTACTTTTGTATTAGTCTCAAACCTAGCATCTGATCTGTTGCAAGCATCTTTACTGTGGAAAGAAATATAGAATTTAGATACCTCCATGCTTGATTGATCTGCCATCCACTATCAATCTTTGAGCCACACTGTGTAAGGTATGCCATCAATTGCAAATGACACACAGCAGGGCAGATGTCTCAGAACGCTCCTGTTTCTGGGTTTATGAGAAGTGGTGTCTGATAGAATATTGTTAAATGAAAAGCTAAACTGAGGTGATAACTGACATTTTTGTTCTGAGAGTACCAAGAATTTACAGGGTTTTAAAAATATTTTTAGAACTGGGAAATCAGTAAAAAGTAAAACTTCCTTGCAAATACTTCCATTTTTGTAAAAAGACCACTTTCGTCAAAAGAATTTCCCCCTGAAAGTTACTCTTCAATGTTAATGATTAATAAAAATAAATAAATGAATAAAACTTAAAAGTAAGACACTCTGGCAGCAAGTGAAGAAAAGCAACACCCCAAGAACATTGTTTAAATTTCTGAGTATTGTACGTTATTCAAGGACCTTTTCCACAAGAAAACCCATTTTCAAAGAACATCTTTTTATATTACCCAATATGACTCTGAAATTCAGCATCAGTCACGTTACTTGCAGTTCTGTTTGTTTAGAGGATCTGACTTCAAACATACTGAAGTAGCTTTTGTGTGCAAATATTAGCTGTTACAGAACCAAAGGAGGAAGGGGTGAGATTCTGCACAGTAGATATGAAAAACAGGAGAAAATGTAACTGAAATACATGGAGTTACAGAGGAGTAAAGCTAGTCAGAGTTCAGAATCAAGCCTTTGTTGAAAAAGCTTATGATGTTGAATATTAAATTAATCTAATTTGCACTGTCTGATGGTGGCCATTAGTGCCTGAAGTAGAGGCAATGAAATGCTAATGTGATTAGTTAGGAACACTAAAAACAACCAGTACATTTTTTCTTTGATTGTCTGTGTGTTTAAGAATATTTCATTACTCCTGCTTCCTTTGAAATAAGGGTAAGATATAAATCATAGGCACAGATATAACTAGCAGTTGTGACATTTTGTTACGGAGTTTAATTACATGAATCATAAAATATTGCTACAATTTTCCAAACTGTTAAACCTTAATTAATATGAACCCACAGGGACCACCTTGATGGTTCATAATACTCTGGAATCTCTCCTCCTACAGTAGTAGTTCATACGGTTGAGGAGTGCTTTATAATTTACAGAGAGTGATCAATTATTAGAAATGAAGCCAGACAAATTAATTTAATATAAATGGGGTTGTATGGAGTTTGACTAATTCTTTTTAATTACCTAATGTTATTTTTTCAATAGTCTAACAAAGGGAACCATTATTCTTCCCCATGTACAAATTCATTAATCTCATTACTGTGCAGTATTAATATAATTTTATCACACATTCCAGAAGTGGAACACATTGACAAACCATAATGAATCACAGCATTAGTGTACTATCACTACATTAATTTCAGGACATGCCTAGCTCATCTGCAATTTACGTTCAGACTTAGTATAAAATGAGCTGAATAAGCATGTAATTATGACATCTGCTTCTTTTCAGGTACCTCTTTGTAAATCAGTGACAAAGGAATAACAGGTTTAAATATGTGTTAACACTCTGATAGCATGTATAATTGCAATATGGCAATGTGTAATGAAGATTAAATTAGACTGTAGTGTACCTGACATATGCAAGAGCATAATTGAACCGCCGTAATTGTGGAGTGAAAAAGACGATAAAGTACTAATATTTTAATTCAGAAAGGTAAAAACAGTGTAAAGAAGAAATATTAAAATGACTTAAATGTAAATTATTTTTTAAAGAAGCATTATTTATGTTCATAGTTCTTATCTTCAGTATACTTAACATGTTGTTCTTGGTACAGGGTACGGTTGGGTACAGTTTTCATAGACTTTACTCTCGGTCCCTTTGGGATTTCAGATGTGTAGGCCCTGTTTTTATACTTTGTCTCAACAAGAGCAGAAGATAACACCTATTATGCAGATATATTACTGTGGCATGATCTTGCAACATATAGCAACCGATCTTCACACAACTACTACAGTAAAAAAAAAATTAAATGATTCACTGGCACTGTGTCTTTGCATCAAGGGTTTGAGGAAGGTTTATGTACTTTGTCCTCTATGTGAGACACAACCTGAAACATATGGGAGATCAAACTGTAAGCCAGAGGGCACTGCAAATTATTAACTGCATTTTAACTGAAGTCATTATCACATAACTGGTAAAATATTTATTTGAGATTTGTATCATGCTATATTTCAACTTCAAATCACTTGTGGGGGACAATTAATTCTAAAGGCTAGCATAATAATAGGTTTTGCATTAAATACTATTATTTAGACAAAAATATGCAAAATCTGTGAATACGACCTCTGTGAAGTCCGTGATGTTAGCGCCAGATGTTTGTTATAATGGAAATGATATCTGTATAATTTAGGCAAAAAAAATATTTGCTATATGAACACAAGTTGAGCTACTAATATACAACAGGCTTTTATATTAATGAAATTGTTTTGTTGTGTCTCTTAAAAAAACATAGAAACCTCTTCATGCTTATGACAGCACACAATAACATCTTAAATATAATCTCTGATGTCTATCATTTAAATACATATGTATGTGCACATGCCCATGTGCATATGTTTATAAGGAGTCTAGTGACTGCACAAAAGTGTATTTCCTCTGAAAAAGGACGTCTTAAGAATTCTGCAGCTCCTTCGACTTTCTTCTTACAGTAGCTTTTCTTCTGTGCTACCAAGTTGGAAAGCAGCAGTCCCTCAAAGTAGAAGTCACACAGAGATTTGTTAAAAATAAACTGCAAGCTATATAGAGAGATTTTCAGTGAAGCCATCAGAACCTGAGCAACAAATTAAACAACACATGACCCTTTAAAGAAAGCTGTGACTCTTTTTTAGCTCCTGCTGTATTCCCATGTTTCAGAGCACTCCATGTCTGTCATTATACAACTGGCAAAGTGAATTCCCTCAGGATATTCCAATAACAGCACGTTGAGCAGCCAGATAGGCCTGCACCACAGGGTAGGTTTCATCTGGGGCAAGGACTCCAGTTTGCTTGGAATTTCTTGCACAGGAAGTTTACTGAGCTTCACATGGCCAGCAGCCACGGAGACTCATTTGGGTTGGACAAGGCCCTAAGAAAGCACACTCTGGCAAATATTTTCAGAAATTTATCTTTGCAAGTCTTTCTAGTTTTCAGTGAGTGTCTAATCTGTGATTACATGTGCGTGCATGTATAGATACCCACCCCTATTAATAGCTGTTTCATCAAATTGATTTTAAGAGTAGGCTGGCCCTCATGGAAAAGTAAATACAGCTTTAGTTTTGATAACGATAGGCTGGAATTGCAGAACTTAGTAGCATCTTCTGTAGTTCTACTGCTTGTGCTTGTTAATATTCGTATTTTCTGTTTTGTTGGTTCAATGAGATTCTGGGATTTAAGCAACAAACTTTCCATCTGATAATAATAGAAATGTATGACATTAGACCAGAAAACAGCAAGATTTCAATGTAATGAAATGGTGATATTTTATTTATTTATTTATTTATTTTTTCCTGGTGGTCTTAGTCAATAAATAGTCAGAAATGCTAGATCTTAACTAAGCATTGTTTTAAGACACTTGAGATGGTTTAAGATTAGAGGAATCATTAGTAAATTGAGACTTTTTAATGGTTTAAAGTAGTATTTAAATAACAGTTACTATCAAAAATGGTAAAATTAGTAGTATAAGGAGGAATGTATTTTAGTTATACGAACATAGTGTTATCGTTACCTTATAAGAAAGCATCTAAGTCCTGGGAAATAGAAGCCTCCAAGATTTTTAAAACTATAAATTGGCTATATAAAGCAGATATTATTATTTTTATAAAGACAATTTCATACCAATATAAATATAAGGTTTGTTTAAATTGAATAGTTGTAATGAATAAAATACGGAAGAATCATAGAGGCAGTAATTTAATCTGCAATTATGGAATGTGGGCTAAATAATGCTATATTTTTTTTCCTGCGGTGCTGTAATATCACTAATAAAAAAAAAAAAAAAAAAAAAAAAGCACTCTTCTAACAGTTCGTATCATAGAATCATATAATATCCTGAATTGGAAGGGATGCACAAGGACCATGGAGCCCAACTCCTTGCTTCACACAGAACTACCCCAGATGAGACCCTGTGTCTGAGAGCATTGTTCAAACGCCTCTTGAACTCTGGCAGGCTCGGTGCTGTGACCACTGGCCTGGGGAGCCTGTCCCAGTGCCTGACCAGCTTCTGGGTGCAGAACCTTTTCCTAACACCCAGCGGGACCCTCCCCTTTCCCAGCTCCATGCCATTCCCTCGGGTCCTGTTGCTGTCCCTATAGAGCAGAGCTCAGCACCTGCCCCTCTGCTCCTCTCATGAGGGAGCTGCAGGCTGCCATGAGGCCTCCCCTCGGCCTGCTGTGCTCTGGGCCCAACAAACTAAGGGGCCTCAGCTGTTCCTCTTGCCCTTCATCATCATCTTAGCCCTCCTATGGACATTCTCTGTTTTATGTCTGTGTTACATTGTGATGTAAGCAGGACAGTGTGCCTGCAGTACTGGGGGTGAGGCCACACTAGCACAGAGCACAGATGGACAATTACTTCCCTTTACTGGCTATGAATTATAACTTACAAAATCAATTTAGTAATTAATTTACTTGAATGACAGTTAGTAGAACCTTTCAAACATTTCTCCTATTGTCTGAAAATTGTTAACCTATAGGAATATTTTTGCCATTGGATGCTAATGTCACCTGTGTTGAGAAAATGAATAAGCCTGCTTGCTTTTTGTGTGAATTATCACTGAATAAATTTAAGATTATTTTATTGATGTTAAAAGAACCATGGGTTATCTTATCCGTATAAATACAGGCATTTTCTCCATAACACACTTGCTCCTGAATTATTTTATTTAGTTTCAAAATTTGCTAAATGACAGAGAGGATCTAGACAACACTTCCTTTCTTCCACCAGTTTAATGCATATCACTTTCAAGAAGTTTTCCCGATATTTACCCCACATTTTTTCCTTTTTACATTAATCTTCTAACTCCTAGTTATATTCCATGAACACCACTAGATAATTCTGTTCTCTTATTTGTGTTTATATTCTCGAAATATTTATAGACTGCTACCATGCCTCACATCCCTTACCCAGTCATCTTTTGGCCATTCTGTTACCTCTTGTAAATCTTTCCTCATAAATCTCCTTCCCTTCCCTAACCTCTTTTGTTGCTCTTTTCTGAATTCCCTTTTTCAGGTTTTTCCAGGTCTCTGTCACTCTGTCATAGTGAGGTGGCCTGTGCTGGACACAGCACTCCAGACACCCTTGTCTTCCAGGCATGTTGACAGTGGCCATGGCCATTACCTCAGTGTCCCATGCTGTGATGTTTCCGCACAGACTATGTACAATTGTTTTGGCTTTTTTTTTTTTTTTTTCCTTTGTATACTTCTCAGTGCAAACTCGTGTCCAATGTATTATTAGCCAATAGCATTAAGAATTTTGTCTTATTGTTTCTCAGGTTTCTCTCTTCAAATTGGATTATACATGTTTATTTTCCTTGAATGTATGAGCAAATGAGCCTCCCCCCCCACCCCACTATTCCATCTCCTGTGCCTAACACATGCAGAGTTGAGTTACAGTTCTCTCTCTTCTCCCTCACGTTTGCTAAGAGGCACAGACCTGAGTTATGGGGCCATCAGGAAGATATTGATGTTTGTTCTACCCAGGATGTCCTGCCTCTTTTCTGATTACACAAATATGTGGGCTAAATTATGTTCAAGCCTTTGGGTATAATAGTTACAGGCTTTTAAGACAATATACATCAGATTATCACAGCCCTGTCCTCCTTCTATCCTTAAATGCGTTCTGCCTTTAAAGACAGTAATATGAATTTAGGAAGCTGAGATGCACAAAAAAATAGTAATATATTATTATTGTTTGATACACTCTGTACAGCCTAGGAATACAAGTGCTGCCGTAAAGGGAGGGAGGAAAGGCTTGGCAAAGGCAGGGGAAAGCTATACCCCTAGCAGCTTTGGCTTAGATTGGTTTAACGTTGCAAGGAAACTGTTAGCATTAACACTAGCTGGTAACAGTGGATATGCACTATCACATACCTTTGAAGGAATAATAATTTTGGTAAATGGCCAATTTAGTCAAATATTTTGCTTTACATTCAAGTATTCGTATTAAAATCTATTTTTATCCTTACCTTCAAGAATCATACTGTATATTTATTGGATAAAAGCCTCAATACCCTACACTGAGAATTTTTTTCCTCTCTGTTTTATATGTACATTATTACTTCATACATATACATTTCATGGGTTTAATATGTGATTTTTTTCCCTTAGAAAAACTTAAAAACAATTTGCATAGATCTCACAGCTTTAGTAAATTAAAGCTGTGCGAATGGATGGATTCTCATGACTTAAAGTAGTGGCCAAATTCCTAATTATTACAGCTGTAATAATATTGAAATAAAGAACTTTTGAAAGCAGCTATATTAATGTTAAAGCTATCTTTAGAAAACTACTTTTTAGCTGAGCAATAAGCTAGCGAATGAGCTTGACTTTTTCCTCTAATGGATTCGAGTTTTGCCTTTTTTAGTTCATAAGTTAGCATGATAATATTCAAAGTATTTAAAGATGTCATGATGACTCTGACTTGTTGCAGAAATAAATAAAGATGGAATCCATATGTTTTTCTTTTGATGGATTAAGGGCCATGTTTACAACAACATAAGTTTACACTGCTGCTGGCCTCAAGTATTCTGCAGACTTTCATGGGTCAGCTCCTGCAGAGGCTCATTCTTACTCAAGAGTACAATTACAGTAACTATTTCCATGGTTAGGGAAACAGTCTGTTCTGAATAGAACATTCAAAATGATCTATTTGTTTTATTTTAAAAAAATTATTTGAGAACATTTTTTTTCCTAACAGGGGTTCTTCAGTATTTACACATTTAGCATAGCTAAAGATTAATATTCTTCAAATATAATTAAAATATTTGCATATTTTCATTACAAAAATGAACATACTTTAAACATAGATTTTTTTATGTCACAGATAATGCACAGACTTATTTTTTTTAAAGAAATATGGAGTGTCATTTTGTAGCTATTATACTTCCTTTCTCTATTTCAAAATCTTCACTGCAGTGTTATCAGTGCTGCAAAGATCATAAAAGCTGTAAGCAAATGATTCCCAACTGCAGTTCATAGAATATATTTAGGAGTTACATCTTCAGTGGCTTAGTTTTGCTGCTCTTGATTTTGTCTGGAATTAGCAACAGATTAATCTGGGCAATATTTTTACAATGTTCATGATGCATTGAGATAAATGTGGAGCTCTTGCACATGTTTATAAGGTCAAGTTTTAAAATGTATTTGTTTATTCCTCCTAGTGTCACAAGGCCACGATTTTAAGAGTATTTAGACTTGATGAGCAATTCTTGGTATTGGTGTTTATAGACTTCAGTCCATAACGGGAAAAAATATTTGATATTGATCACTGCCAACTATCAGCTTGTTGTTGACCAAACTTACCCCCAATGAGCATTGCTTTATTCCAATAGCCATGCTGACTTAAGTGGATGAGACCATGTCTAGCACTTAATGCAAGTGTACAAGACAGTGTGACAAACAGAGAGACTGGCCCAGTTTCCCAGCCTCTGGAATAAAAATCTGCCCCTGTTGAGGTTCTGTATCTTTTATGGCTAGAAAGCTGCCTAGAGATATTCTCATTCCACTGTTCCTTAAGGCCTAATATGGCAGAAAAGAGAGAGAGCTCTGAGAAATGACATGAACTATATAGCACATTTCCACTAAAATTCAAGGTCTCCGACAAGATCTTGGTGTAGGTTTGTTCATGAACTTTCTTGCAGCACTGCAGTTTTGTGTTATGTGTCTCTTTCGTTCAAAAGATTGCAAGTGTTGAAGTGAGCAGCAGAGTCAGGAAAAACTTGATAGCAGTATTGGCAGAAGGTGTTAACATGCTGCATTTGTAATCTTTAAAATTATTATGGAAATATTACATAGGTGGATCATAACTCTTGAAATAACTTCAGTAATGGAGGGGAGGTATATTTTCCTGCAGTAGATTAGGAGATTTTGTTCTGAAGGTAGGTGAAAACCAAACCAAAACAAAAAAAAACACCTGGCAGTTCAAAGAAAAGAAGAATCTTTTAGCTATAAGGAGAGGACAGAAAGCCATGCAATCTTCTAGGATTGTTCTCTCTATTGACATGTTCTCTCTATTGACACTTTTGTAGATATTAAATATATGATGTTGAGTCAATGGCCTTTCACATTTTTTGAGAGACAAACCAAAACTGATTTTGACTCAGAGGTACAGAGCCTGTTTCTCTGAGCATCCTGAGCACCATGTTCTTCTTTGGAGCACTGTATGTTTTCTACACGTTCAAATTTCCCGCAGCCATTATTTCTTCCACTAAAAGTTCATTTGTTTAATGATATATATATATAAAAAAAAACGTTTCCAATCTTGTCCTTAAGGCATTTTAAATGAAATTCCTTTATATAAATACACTACTGGACTCAAACACTTCCCTTAGCCTGCGTGTCCTATTGTCACTCCAGTGCTTTCCAAACTTTAAGCGCTGCCAATACCATTAATTTAATATGATGTGAACAGATACCATCAGTCCCAAGAAATAGTCTATAATGACCAGGTGCTCTTTTCTAGTGTTTCATATAAGTTACATACATGTTTCTTGCCATTTTTGTCTCAGTTGTGACTGGTGCAGCAGACAGACTGCAGACAATTGGTTTTCTGTAATTCGGTGGGCTTGTTAAGAAAACCAAGTATTTTCATAACAACGTGCTCCTCCCAATCCTTTTGGTTCCGAAATACTTTAATGGTTTGAATTCTGTAGACTATTTGGTAGTTTTAGACTACAAATTCCACCTTCAGATATTCTTGGGCTCTACAATTTGATCCTTACTCTGTTGCTAAAAGAGGCAGTATATGAGAATGAATTCCAGTCATGAAGCTGTAATGTGTACCAGCCAAAATATTCATAACAAGAAATGTGGAGCACTGTCTAATTACTTATATACATGCTGAACAAAGAATGCAGTAAACACTCCCCTTTAATTATTTAATTTCCATTAAAATTATTTTTTCTTAGTTTAAATGCCAGACATATTTTGCTCCAGCTTGTCATGTAAATTATGGTGATTCAGTTTTTGATTCCATTTACTAATGTATTTTCAAAATATGCCTACCTATCCCTAGCTGGAAGACAACCTATTTTTATTTATTTATTTATTTATTTATTTATTTAACCAATACATGGACATTTTCACATTATGAATTTGGTTTGAGCACATTTCATTTTAGTGAATTTGTATAGATGAAATTCTCATATATATATAAATATTTTGTTCACTTCTATCGCTATTGTTTATTCTTTTCTATATAAACATCTTTTGACGGTTTGACTACTCAAATCTTAAAACATAGATCAAGGGAGACTATTGCTCTTCTTGCACGTTTTAAAAAAGAATAGAGCTATTGAGGTATTTTGTTCCTTAAAAGTAAATATACCATGGAATTACAAGTACCTATTTGGGGAATCAGAAGCTGGAAATGGTCAAATAAGTGTTCATCTTGTGTTCTACAAACATGACTTCCCAAAAGCAGCTGCATTGTGCAATATTTCCTGGACTGTTATCTACAAAATGTGTGGTCATTTGATAGTCATAGCTTGGAGAAAATAGTGGGGATATTATTAATGGCCTTCAGCATTTTATTATCTACGTGGTGGGCTTACTTCAGAACAGGAAAGCTGTCAATGACCACATAACATGCTGTTTGATGTGACAGTGGGAAAAGGTTAGGTGGTTCCCACATTAGAGCAGTCGTTTCTGTTAGCACACCAGTGCTCAGTTTTATGGTGTACTGAAAGAAGCCACTTGGGAGGCAGACTTTGTCTTTAGAGAAATAACTGATACTAACAGGTTGGAATATGGAAAGCAAAACGTCTTGATTACATCACATAAAAACAGAAACACATGAAAATTTAGGTCAAATACTCAGCTGCTAAAATTTGGCAAAGTCCAATTAACTACCGAAAAGGCAAAAGATACGAGAACATTAAGGAAAATGGATCCCGTGGAGGCTTATCTCTGATATTTAAAAATGACCTCTGCAGTGTTCATTTTGTCTCTTTTCTTTAAGTGACATTTATTAGGGCAGCAGTGGTAAGTGGGGCAGTACTAAGACCAGAATACTGCTTCCTGAAAATTTCCCAAACCTAATTCTTTTCTGTTGTTCATATCTTCAACAGTGTATTCAACTTTTTCAAAATCTTTTTCAAGATTTTTGGGAGAGGTGAAGTACAATCAGTACAATTTATAGTTTACATAGCATGCTAGGAGCTCAACTAAAATAAATTGCAGTTTTAAGTTACAGACTGCTAGAAAACAAGTGCTGAAAATTGCACCTCAGCAAATTTTGAGAGGACAGACCTCAAAATAAATAAGCTAAAGGAGAAAATTATTATGTCAGTCTAAGGACTCAACTTCAACCAGTGTTTGTGTGAGAAGAGTCATAAGTAACGATCAGTGAGTATGTGACTGACTTTTTTCTCTCTTTTTTTTTTTTTTTTTTTCCTTTCCCCCCATGGACCATGGAATCAGTTTTGAATTGTAAAACTGAGGCACAAGTATCTTGTAGATTATGTGTGAAATACAGAGTCTGAAGAGGTAGATTTGCAGCCAGGATGTTTCACAAATTTTAGCTCTAGGGATCTTTTTTTTTTTTTTTTATAAATCTTGATTTTGCATATTTCTTTTTAAAACTCTCATTTGGTCAAATGTAGAGGAAATATAATCTGTTCAAAAGTAGATGGAGAATAGGCTGATATCATCCATGTCAATTACTGTATAAATTTAATACTTTACCTCCAAATTGTTTGTTACCGCCTCTGTTACGCATCATTTTTAACATGGCTCACAGCACCTATTGCAAATAGCAACTTTTAATTCCCATTTGTAAGGCCTACAAAACTAAAACATGATTGAAAAAGAAACCAACCAGAATATGAATGATCTCCTCTTTGCTCCTTTCTTTCACTAGTATAAGTTGCATTGAAATGGAATATTTTACATTTAATAAAAGTGAAAATAGTTTCAGAGAAAAATGACGACTAAACTAGCCTTCCTTATTGTGTAGTCATTTACAAGAGAGAGAAATGATTTTCCAGCTCTTTTGCATGCCAAGTAGAAATTATGTATATAAAATAGGAGAAAGAGGAGAAATCCCACGGAGAGCTGTGTTGGTTCAGAGATGCAAGGAGACAGCCACTTTCAAGCACCTGTTCTGTCTGGGAAAAGGCTGGATACCTGCGTGCACGCCTCAGATGTGTGTGGATTCTGGTGTAAACACCTAGCCATGAGACACCAGTAGTCATGCCAGTTTTAGGTGTTTAGGAATTAATATAAACAAAAATCCTTAAAAATAGAACTTACACTCTGATAAGTTAATTTTTCTCTAGACATTCCAAATTTCTGTTTATTCTTGAGAAAAAAAACATTTTGTAAAATAAATCACAGATAAGCCTTATAAATGCAATTCAAAAATTTTCAAGTAAATACCAGCAAGTGTCTCTAGGAGAAAGATCTGCATTACTATTATCTGCATTATTCCTTTGGAAATAAAATACTATGTTTCTTATGTTGTAACAGCAAAGGGACAGCACAAACAAGTAAGAGACATAGCAAATTCTCTCTGTCTTTCAGTGAAAGGAAAAGTAGGTTATGAGTGACTTAAGAAAAGTTGTGTAATGTGTCCAAAACTGAAGATATCATTTGTTCCTTACAAAACATAGAGTAACCTACAATCCAGGAAAGCAGTTGTGCATATAATCACCTAATCTGGAAGCACAGCAATAATTTAGATTAGAAAGGTCTTATATTATAAAACCGTAGTTTTGTGTGTCCTTGAGCAGCACAACTTCAGAGTGAGAGTTTATATCTCTTATGGTAAACTTGAGCTGCGCTGCAGGTGTTTTAGTTTATCACTGAAAGGAAATGACTTTTTTTACACCTAATTTAATCTGAAGCTATTCACAGTTTAAAATGTTCAGTAACAGTGACCTCTGTAATGACTAACACATTGCAGGTGGTCTGATAGCAGGCCAGTGGTTAATGTTTGCTATTGAGAGAGACAGAATTAAATGTCCACCCGAGTTGTTTTCTTCCGTTTATAGTATGAAAACAACAGCTGTCACAAAAGTAAGCCGCAATTAAAAGACCTTCTGAAAAGTTGTGATCTGTTTAGTTCCTGCAATAGGAGAGCTTTCCCCTGACATCTATTAAAAATTTGTCATTAAATTTGAAAGCAGAAATCCTGGTAAATATTTGCAACCTAAATCTCTGTGTTAGACTTCTAATACTTAGGTTCCAGCCTGGCAGTCCCTGCTCAGTCCTTCAGACAGAACTCTGTTTTGTTCTGCAGTTGTATCATTGGTATCAGTGAGTGTTTTGCCCACACTAGGACTCAGAGTGCTATAACAGACCTGAGAAAGCTCCACCAAAGCTCTCAAGTTTTCAAAAGTAACCGAGAAGGCAGTTCAGTGTTCCCATAACAGCATATAAAGTAAAACTGGTGAGCCCCAAGTTTTTGTTTTAGTTCATTTTCATTTTGACAAAAGCTGACTATCTTTACTGTGCAGCTGCATTGCAGCTTTTCCAGATGTGTGTGGACCTGGGCAGTATCTAGGCCAGTCATAACCACTGTCTAATGGCACCTTGATTTTAAATTCTATTTCTTTGTAATGCTTGCTAATGTCTAGTTTTGCATAAACAAAGCTACTCCTCAGTCCCTTTAGTACACTACAATTAGAGTCTAAGACAATTCTTGGAAAACAGCACTTGGTAAAAACGGGTGAAAAAAAACTAGGTACTGTCAAAGGAGAGTTTTTCTATTCAAAGACAATATGCTGTTTCTCCTATTTGCCTTGGAGTGACATGAATTGTTACATGAAGAAAGGACCTCTGAAAATAAGTGAGTCTCTTTCACAG
This sequence comes from Nettapus auritus, assembly GCA_011076525.1. Classification (NCBI taxonomy): domain Eukaryota; kingdom Metazoa; phylum Chordata; class Aves; order Anseriformes; family Anatidae; genus Nettapus; species Nettapus auritus. The sequence goes on from CM021775.1 coordinate 16,388,352, forward strand.
GAGATAATAGCCTTCAGATCTCAGAAAAAAATTCTTCAGTTTTTTTGTTGTTGTTGGTTTTTTTTTTGTTTTGATTTTCAGAACAAATTCAAAACAGCCATATTTTCCTAGAAGACAGGAAAACTGACCACAACAATTGAGATGATAAAGAAACATGAGAATCTTTAAAAGTATGTTTCAAATTATTTGATGTGTCAGTTACTATCAGCAAGCCTTTTATGAAATGCTCACGATTAGGATTTAGCAGCACTTTGTGAACTAGGCCTTAAGGAAAAATTGTCATCTTATAGGATGCCTGGATAGGACCCATTTCACTGCTTTGTTAACTATGTGCAGATGAGAGTCAAGGGCACTCTGTAGTGCTATGTGAAATACATCAGCTGACATTGCTCTTTGCTGCATGAATGAATGTAGACAAAAAACCCTCCACAGTATGAACAGTAGGTAAAGTAAACTGAATGCTAATTGGAAAAGGGATTGGAATCCAGATCATTTATATGTAGAGCTGTAGGAGTAATTTATTTTGGTCAGACTGAAAAATTGAAAGGGGAAATTTGCTATATCAGCCACTCAAGAGACTTTCAATGTCTATTTAATTCTTGTATTCAAACATTCCCACTTTGGAATGACATATAATCTGTTTTTTAGGTTTCTTTTCTGGATAGAAGGAAATGTGTGTTCAAAGTCTATCAGACAGAGGATGGAATTGAACTAGTCTTTCCTGTTTCCTAAGAGTGCCATCCTCTGCTGCATTATCTTCTGCTAGATGTTATCTTGTAAGTTCTGCAAGGATTTATAACAGTTTTCAGAAAGTGAAATGTTTCTTTCAGATCCAATGCAATACTGAATGAAAATACACCTTTTATCCTTTTATTCAGTTATCTCAGTTTTTTTTTTCATTTTTTTTTTTAATCTCAATTGCTCTTCTACTCTTTTCTCACTTTCCCTCCTATACATGTTCAAGGTTTGAAAAGAAAGTACTATGAGACATGTATGATTCTGTGATTTTACTATGTGAGGATAGATCCACAGTCTCATATAATTATTAGAAAGACTTGTGTTAATATGAGTCCTGTATTCAAGGAAGGTTTTCACTGTGCGACTTTTATTCTTGAATACAAAATAGAGTTTGTAAAATTCTCTTGATATCTCTGCTTGTTCAAAACTCTTCAAGTTGATATGGTTTCTACTGAGGGATGAGAGTACAGCATGGCCATCTTCTTTATATATGTAGCTTACTGTGTTTTATAAATCAATGGATTTCATAATTTTAACTCCTTTATGATTGTCATGTTTAAAGTAATTTGTATCATACTTAAGTCATACAAAAATATATAGAAACATGTAGACGCATGAGTAAAAAATCCCATCATTATTCTTTTCATGAGCTATACATTATACAGTATTCACATAAACAATACATTTGTATCTTTAAAAGACGTTTAGATGTAGAGCTTAGTGATATGGTTTAGAGGAAGACTTGTTAGTGTTAGGTCAGAGGTTGGACTCAGTGATCTTGGAGGTCTCTTCCAACCTAGATGATTCTGTGATTCTGTGATCTTTTGCAGCTGTGTTACCTAACACAAAAAGAGTCCTAACCCACCTACGTTTATATCTTCAACACTAAAATTTTCCATTTGCGGTTAAAGTCTGTACATATATTAGCAAGGCCCTTGAAATTAAAGCTTTTGAAGTTTCTTCCTCTCTGAGACACAAAAGAAAGCATATAGTTGACATCAAAGTGGAGACATGCCGCTGACTAGTAATTATGGTAGCTTAATGTTGCCCAGTTCCCACCCATTTACAAGCCTGCCTTTACTTTCCTCAACATGTACTTATTTTGATCAACACCTTAGGGAAAAGAAACGGACAGCCCAGCTACTTATAAAGTTTCTGCAAAATTCAGTTGGAAAACAAAACAGTGTTTTAATAATTTATTCTTTATATATCATTGTGGCTTTTTTTAAAACCTTGTTTAATTACTGTAGGTTAGTTGTAGCTGTTAGCTGGGTGTTGCCAGATGTGAAACCAGACACAAGGGTGAGATTTTACAATTTAAGCACAGCTGCTTAAGACAAAATCTGTTTTAGGACACAAGAGATGGATTTAAAATACTACATTTTTATTAAAAATACCAGGGAATCATATGCAGGACAGCTAAAGGTCTTCTTGGCAAACATATTAACTTTCAGGGAATCTATCCAATCGAAGTCTAAAAAAAGGCTTCAAAACCCAGAAAATGGCATCTGCCATCAGTCTTTTCCCCTCACCCACTAAAGCAAACATAGATACGTGGAGCAGTGTTCTGTTTTTAAATTAAAGTCTTAATTCTTTCAAATGTGTACATGAGTAAGGTGAGTGCTGGAACCAAGGATGAAATGCTTCTGCATCTTGGAAGACTTTTAAACATCTCTAAGTACCAGGATGATGAACTGAAAAGAAGTTTATTTATCTTGGGCATTTGAGTTTTACAGCTTAAGAGAGAATAACTTTAGAAATCCCGAAGGCGGGATGTGGGGTCCTCCCCATTCTTGCATATTCTACTGCACTGGCCAAATTTGTGATATGCTTAGCAGAGCATGTAAGGTAGTGCAGGGCAGCTGAAATAACTCTGCACGTCTTCTGTGTGTTGGCCTCTGTACCATACATGTATGAGGAGGGAGAAGGAGCTGCAGAGAACTTATATCAATATTTTAAATAGAGATGTGTAGGACTGAAAAAAACTATCCAGTGAGAATTTTTTTTTTATTGTTATTATTTTTTTAGTAACTAAAATAAAGCAAGAAACAAAAATTTTAACGTACTTTCATTATAATATGATATATTATATTTTATATAATATATAAAATAATATATAATACATTATTTGTATTCACAATATATATTGTAAATTTCACAATATATGTTTAAAAATTTTTAAAACCCAATTTTAGATTGGGTTTTACTAGCTTAACCTGAACCTCATGCACACCACGTTTGTCCTCGCTGTATTCCATTTCATGTGTAGGTGACAGGTATGCAACACTTTGAAGAGATATCATTTCTTCCTCAGCCCATCCTAAACCTAAACAATGACTCACAGCAAGAAGACAATTTAGCTATAACAATCACCATGGCTATTTAGCCACAGTCAAAAGTAGAATCTTCCATCTAACTTGATTATTCATCCATTTTGCCTCCCTTTACAAAAGTGGAAGATTAAAAGTGGACTTTTCCTACTGTTTGTCCCAAGTCTCTGTCTGTATCTGCTGCTTGATTCTGATCTGTTATTGCATCAGTGCAGCAACCAACTGCAGCAGCTAATTATAACCAGCAGACCCTGCTTTCCACCCCCTTCTCTTCTGACCAGGTCATTGCAACACTCGTTTTTAAAGTGTTTTTTTCTAAACAGGAAAACATTTCTCCAAAAAAACTCTGTAAATATTTTTCTCAGTAGTAATAGCAAGCAATATTTAACCTGGTACTGAGGTCATTGGAAAAAGAGCAAATATGATAACGCTGAGCTTTTAGCTGTCAAACATAACTTTCTGGCATTTCCATAGTTTTCAAGCCCATAAGCATAGAGGAGTCTGGTTTTCTTGTCAGAGCACACTCCTAATTTCCATCACTGTTAATAGGTGTTATGTAGTCTTATCAGGGACATTATAGACCTCCCAAGCATTCTATAGCAAGTTAACTCTTTCATATTTTTATTGATTATCTGTGCCAGATAACAATATACACTATACAACATACAATATTTGTGATTTAAGCAAGACAGACTGACGAAGCTCATGAATTTTCAGAATAAAACCTAAAATTAAACCTAAGTGTTTCATTGATATGTTCCAAACCCAGCGATAGATCTGCAGAGTAACATAAGCAATGTGTGTGTTTATCACTGTGTAAAAGAACAGCTAGTCTTTTCTCTCTACCTGTTCTGTCTCCTCATCACATTTTATCACTGCTTTCTTGTTCTTCCTCAGTTACATTTGTATTTTTTTCTCTTTTCCTTTCATTATGACATTAGTTCTCTGTATGGACCTTCTTGCCAGTAATATGGTTATTCTGAAATGTCATGTATTGTTTATAAAAGTCAAGTATCCAGTAGAGTAAAGCATTTATAAATGTCTCCTAAAGCATTTATAAACTTCTCCTCCAACCCTTATTTACACAATACTTATCAGGATGTCATCCATTCTATTTATTTATGAGTCTACTCATTATTTTCATTATCTTGATTAAGATTTTAAAAACAAACAAACAAAACAAAACAACAAAAAAAAAAACCAAAACTTTTATTCTGCTTTCTTAAGAAGCAAGGAATTACTGGAGTAATAACAATGTAAATGTTCTGCTGCTTTGACATAGAAACAGACTGATAGTTGACTTCTAAAGAACAGCTCTGTGAACTTCTCAGCTGAGTGTTGAGAGAGAAGTGTCTTTCTACCTCAGCCTCCATTCAAACTATTAGTATCTCTTTGATTAAATGACAACGTTGTGATTTTCTTGCTAAGTATCACCAACATGTAGCATGGACATTCTTTCATGTTACTGACCGTATCTGGTTCACCTTAGAACCACCTAAATGTCCATCCTTCAATAATGTTACTAGGCTCCAACACCTAGCCTCAGGTTTAACATGAGAAATCAGGCTATTGATATGATACAGAACATTATCTGACTTTATTAGAAAGCTGTCAGAATTACTTGCATTTTAATTTAGATAGGTATTTAGACTTTTCAGTTCGAGTCTCTGCAGCTATTTTTCTTTATCTGCCTCCATATCTTTTTTTATTGCAATTTATTATTATATATATATATATTATTTTATTTTATTTTATTTTATTTTATTTTATTTTATTTTATTTTATTTTATTTT